>JAJJXE010000033.1:0-11074 GCA_022432365.1 Hypoxylon sp. FL1284 | reverse complement strand
ATATTTTCATATTAAATTAAAAAGAAAGGTTAAAAAAAGTTTTTAAATTAAAATATATAATTATAATTAAAACAATAATGATAAAAATTATTAAAAAAATTAATATAAAAATAATTAATATAAAAAAAACGATCATTATTAATTTTAATATCATAATGATAATAAGAATTAACGCGATATAAAATAATAACATTATAATTAAAATCGTATTTATAATCGAAACGGATATTATAAAAACGATTAATGAAATTAAAATTATTAAAACAAAAACAGTTAAAATAATAAACATAATAAAAATCGATAAAATGATTAACGAAATTATAATTGTTAAAAATATCGCATTTATTAAAAAAAACAATTTATAATAAATAAATAATAAGATATTATTTAAAAATATATTATCATTAATAAGTTTAAATGATAAAATAAAATACTTTTATAGCGTTTATAATTTATTTATAATATATTATTATTATAATAAATAATATATATTTTTAAAAAAAAATATTGAAGTAAATATATTTTAAATTTAATATATAAACCTATTTAAATATCGTTTATAATTAATCCGGTTTAAAAAACTTATAATTATTGTTAAATATTATTATTTTTATAAAATGAACCTTTTAAATATTTACGTATTTATTTAAAAGTTAAAAATAATATTATAAATATTAAAAATAAAAAAGTTTAAATTAATAAATAAATGATTTTCATTTTATATATTATAAATCAAAATTAAAATAATTTAATTTAATTCATATAATTTTTAATAAACGGATAAATAATTTAAAAATATTTAAAATTTAATTTATTTTTTAATAACGGTTGGTTTAAAAATTATATAATAAATATAAATTATATAAAAAATATTTTAACATTTAATAATTTAAATCGTTTTTTTATATTATTTATATTATAATATAAAAACTTTTTATATATATAAAAAATTATATTTATATTTAATAAAACGGTTTATATATAAATAAATTTCAAACCGTTTTTAATAAATTATAATTTTAATTTTATAATTATTTATATTTTAATTTTATAATTATTTATAATTTAATAATAAACGTTATATTACGATTTAATGACTTATAAGTTAAAAAAGAAACTTAATATAAATTGTGGTTAATATAATTAAAAAAGGGCCAGTCGAATAAAAGGGTTTATTCGATCGATTAGGTAGTTAAGGTCACGTGACACCCTTCGCTACCTTCGTTACTTTTAAGGCTAAAAGCGCCGCTATTTTAAAACCTTTCGATGTTAAAACATTTTATAAAAGCTATAAAATATATATAAAAAACCATTTCCCTTATTATATTAATTCTTTAGCTATTAATTTAAGCTTATAATTATACTTTAAATATAAAAAAGTAATCTTTATAAATTAAAACTTTTTAAATTTAACGTTATTATTATTTTTAAATCGAAACCTTTTATTAATTTATATATTAATAAAGTTTATAACAATTTAATAGCTTTTTAATTAATAATAATAAGTTGGATTAAATTAAATAATTAATATAAGTAATACTTTTATAAATTAACTACTAAAAAAACCAATTAAATAACTTTATAGTTTAATATAATATCAATTTTTAACGAAATTTATTAAATTATTAAATAAAACCCTTTAAATTATATTAGAAAAAATCCAATAATAAATATAAAAAAGTAAAATTTTTAAAAGGTAAAATAGCTTAATTAACATTTAAACTTGTTAATTTATTAAAAACCTTCAAAAATCTTTTATTAATTAATAAAATATTTTAATATATTAATAATATAACTATTACCTTTAATATTTCAAAATTACAAGTTTTAAACAATATATTAAAAAAAATTAATGCCTTTAAAAATCAATTAAAAAAAACTTCAATTAAAAAATATAAACTTAAAGCCTTTAAAAAACATAATAAAACCATTAATTTTAACGCATTTATCATTTAATTTTAAACCTACACTAAATTTTATAAAAACTCTTTTTTAAATAAAAATAATAAGGTTTTAATAACTAAAAAATTCTTATTTAAAAAAGCCTTTAAATGGTTTAAACCATTTATATAAAGTTACCTAAAATATAACAACTTTAATAATATAAAAACAAAAACCTTCTATATGTTTTTAAATTATAATAAATTTATAAAAAAACTTTATAAAATATATATTAATTTTAACAAAGTTTAAATCGTTAAATAAAAAATATTATAACTTAAATGAAATAAGTTAGCATTTAATTATATCATCGAGTTTTAAAAATATATTATTTAAATTAATATTTTTATAAACGGATTATTTGTTTTATTTTATAACGAATTAAAGTGAAAAATTAAAAATAAAGTTTATAAAATAAACCGTTTTAAAACCTTTAACAATTATTATAAGTTTATTATTAAAATTAACAACCGGTAGTTTTAATATAAACTTAAAAAAAAGAACCTTTAAATGCTTTTTTATAAAAAAAAAGAAAAGAATTTTTAATAAAATATAACATTTAATATGTACGTTAAACCCATAAATGTAAATTAAATTCGCATCGGCAAAAAAAACGTAAGCTAGGTGAAATGCTATAATTGTGAAAAAAAAAAAACATTATAAAAGCTAGTATAAAAATCTTAAAAAGTAAGTTAAAGTTTTTAAAAATAAAAAGAAAAATTTCGCTATTAAAACGAAATCAATTTTAAAAGTTAATATAATACAAACCGGTAAAAAAAAACCTTAATGAAAGGAAAAAAAAAAATAAAATTGTTAAATTAATAAAATAATTTAATTTTAACTAGCTTATCGTTTTTAATGCCGTAATAACATTAATACTTTAAAAGTTCATTTAATAGCAAATTTAAAAAAAGGCTATATACGGCCAATAACTTTTAAATTATTAAAGTTAAAAACCTTCCATATATAACAAGGCATCTTAAAATTAAAAAAATAAGTTTAAATTAAAAAACTTACCTTTTATTAATCCTTTATTTATATTAAAATTTATTAAATGTAGAACCGATATAAATAAGCAAAGATAGATTTTTATCTTTAGCATTTTAAAGCGAATGAATTAATAAAATAAGCTTTTAAAAAAAGAAAATTTTTTTAAAAAAAAGCTAAACCTATTAAAAAATATATAAATAAAGCAGGCCAATTAAAAATTCCTATTATTATAACCATATAAAGATTTTCTAGATTTTTTATTATATAAAGACTTATTTACGTTATATATTTAATAAAATTAAAAACTTTTTTCAATTGTATACAATTAACCATTTAAACACGATTTATTAATAAAGAAATATAAAATAAATGAAAGTAAAACCAAAGTAAAAAATTGGCATTATTCGATTACATTTTAAAAGATTTAAAAATTACGTTTAAAAATAAGTTAAATGGTTAAATTACATTAACGTTAAATGTAAAATTTACACGAAATTTAAAGCGTTAAAGTTTTAAATCTTTAAAAAATATTATAAAATCAATAATTTTAAACTTGAAATTACAAATAATAAAATTAAAACAATAAAGAAAAATTATAACGCTTTAATATAATAGTGAATTTATTTTTTTAAAACGTTATTAAAAAGTATAAATAAAAAATTAAAAAGTTCTATTAAATTATTTAAAAGTTAAAAAGTGCATTTAATTAACTTTATAAAAAGCTTTTTAAAAAATAAAAACAAAAATTAAACGATCTTTTATTTATAAAAAATGAAAAAGGTAACTTATTAATAAATAATAAGTTAATTTAAAACTTTAATAAATTTTATAAATATTTATTAAAAAAAAATTTAAATAACTATAAAATGAAATAAATAAAAGATTTAAATAATAATTAATTTAAAATTAAAAATTAATTACATCTATTTTTAGCTAATAAATTAATATAACATTTTATATTATAATAAAAAAAAAATCTATTTTATAAAAACGGTTAAAAGAAGATTATTTAATTATAATAATGGATTTATATTAAAAGAAATTACAAATTTTAATATATAAATTAATGATTATTTCGAAAACCTTTCGTTTAATATTATAAAAATCAAAGATTAAATTATTTTTAAATTATTTTAATTTAAAGCTAATAACTTTTAAATCGATTAAACCATTAATATAATAAAATGAAAATTAACAGGAACTTAAAAAAAGAGTTAAATTTAATATTTAAAGTTTTTATAAATTATAAAAAGATAATATAAACCGCGGTAATATTCGCCGATAAAAATAAAATCATTAAAAAAACTCCAAACTTAAAATCCGATAAGATAAACAAAATATTTAAAAAATTTAAAGTAAGATTTTTAACAGTTTTTTTTTAAAAAAAAAAACTAACGGTTATAAACTTACCTAATCATACGATATATAATTATAAAATTCCATTAAAAAAAATATCAACCCTATTTTAAATTAATATATAAATTAAATTAATAAATATAATAAATGTTAAATAAATAAATTAAAATAAAATTTAATATAAAAATTTATATAAAAATTTAAATTATTAATAAAATACCTTATATTAATAACATTAAAAAAAATATAAATAACATTTAAAAATTTAATAATAATAATAAACCAACATTTTAAATAATTAATAATTATTAATTATTCAATGAAATTATTATAAAAAATGGTTACGTGTTAATTTTATTTAAATATATAAAAAAGCAAGCCAATAAAGCACGTTAATATATAATATTTAACATTATAAACAAATATTATAATATCTAAATAACAAAAAAAAATGAAAAATAACATTTTAAATATATAATAAGCATTATAAATATTTAATAATATCTTTAAAACTTACCAATATTTTAACTACTTTTTAATATATAATAATAATAATATTATAAAAATACGTCAACGTTTTTATTTTTATATTTATTAATAACATTTTCATATATTTTAATTTTTATAAAAAATATTTTAAATATTAATAATTAATTTTATAATAATTTAAAAAACATAAAATCATTTTTAAACTTAAGAAATGTTAATGAAAAATGTAAAAAATTAACTTTTTTAAATTTATAATCACTTTTAATAAAATTTAAATATAAAAAGAAAAGTTAAAG
Source organism: Hypoxylon sp. FL1284 (assembly GCA_022432365.1). Lineage (NCBI taxonomy): Eukaryota > Fungi > Ascomycota > Sordariomycetes > Xylariales > Hypoxylaceae > Hypoxylon > Hypoxylon sp. FL1284. The sequence continues at coordinate 6,002 of JAJJXE010000033.1, read as the reverse complement.
CAAATATGAAAATAAAAATTCATTAATAACAACCTTTTATTTTAAAATATAAAAAACGTTTAATAGTTTTATAAATTTTATAACTTCTTTTAAAAACTAATTAAAAACTTTATAAATATTATTAAAATTATAATAAATATTATGCGAAAAAAGCGACAACTTTTTATTTAAATAATAAAAATTAAAAAATCCTTATAAGTTTTAAAAAAAGCAATAATTCTAAAACCAATTTATTAACTTTTAAAATTTAATATAAAAAAACAAATATATATAAACGCATTTAACTATATTTATAAAAGTTTTTTCACATAATATAAAAACAAACGATATCATTTAATAATTTATTATTTAAAGGTTTTTAAAAGCTTAAAATACATTATTTAATATATAATAAAAAACTATTTGTTATCATTTAAAGATTTAAATAATAGAAAGCATATATTAACGACATTTTAAACCTCATCATTATTTTTTTCGATTATAATAATTTACAAACTTTTGTAATAAGTTAAGGATTATTTTTATATTAATGATATTAAAAAAAGTTTTTAAATGAATTTAATTTTAAAATCTATTATATTAAAAAAAAAGAAAATATATAAATAAATGCTTTTAATTAATAAAAAGAAAACTTAAAAAAAGTAAAAAAAAAATTAATAATTATACTTTTTAAAAAATAGCAAAAAGTATATTAAATTAAACGAATTATTATTAATAAACGATAAAATTAAAAGATTTAAAACGCTATAACAAATAAAAAAAGGCAAACTTCTTTAAAAAAGAAAAAATATATACTTATAATAAGAAAAGATATATGTTATAATCGATGTAAAAAACATTTATAAAAAAAACATATAAAAACCTTTTATCCGAACATTTAAAAATCTTTAAAACAATTTAAAAAATCTAAAGAAACCACGACTTTTTTTAATTAAAAGTTATGGTTTAAAAAATAATTAAAAAATATAACCTATATAATAAAGCTAAAGCAAATAAATATAACCTTTATAAAAAATTTAAACTTATAAAAATTTTAAAATAAATATAAGATATTATAGTTTAAAATTTTATTATAAAATTTTTATATTAATAAACCTTATTAACAAGGTTAAATATAATAATATATAAGTAATAATTAATAAATTTTTTAAGTATGGAATTTTTTTTTTATTTAAAAAAATATACACGGTAAAAGATTTAGCATTTTTATATTTATAATATCATATAATAAAATATAATCTACCGCGAAAAATTATTTTTAATAAGGATAAATTTTTTATATTTAAATTTTAAATAATATTAATGAAAAAGTTTAAAATTAAATTAAAGATAACGATAATTACATACCTTTAAATGAATAATTAAATAAAAAGGTTAAATTAATTTATTAAGTAGTATTTATAAATTTATATTAATAATAAATAAAATGATTAGATAAAATAGCTACCGTTAATTTAATTAACATATAATAATTTAAATAATAAAAACATGGATATTATATTTTATAAAATAGTTTATAAGTTAAATAACAACAAATTTATAAACGAAATATTATTATTATAAATATTATAATTGTTAAATGTGATATTAAAAGTAGAAATTAAAGTAAAAAAAATATAATACCTTTAAAAATCATTTTAAAAAAACCTATAATTCTTATAAAGTTGTAGCTACATTATCTAATTGAATAAAAAAATTACCCATTAGCAAATAACATTTCAAAACTTAGAAAGCATTTAATGAATTGCGTAAAAAAGTAAGAAGATTTTTATTAGAGAAATCTAGATCGGCCAGGTCGACCGCCTTGGAAAAAACAAAGGGGACGTCTTAAAAAAATTCAAAAGATAACGCGCCAGCTCGAAAATGCCCAGCCTTTTCCTCGGCCAATCGACCGATCTTTATTGCTTTAACAACACGATAATTCTTTTCCTTTTTTCTCTCCAATTTATTTAAAGTATTTAAATCGAATAAACCCCGCGATAACATTTTAAAACCTAACGACTATAAATTTTTATATTGGCAATAGATTTGTAAAACTTTTATAATTAACTTGTTTATTTTTATTTATAAAGTAAATAATATATTTTTAACGTTTTATTTCTTTTTAAACAGTTTTTAATTTATTATATAATAAATGTAAAATATTATATTTATAATAATACCAAATTAATTAATATAATTAATAAAGGTAAATTATTTAAAATAACAAATGCGCTTTTTTTTATTTAATTTTATTAAATTAACGGCTTGCTTTTTAAAATTAACCATATCAAACATAGCAAATTAATAAAAAAAAAAGGAAAACGGAAAATTGATTATATTTATATAAATAAAACCACTTACCTATTTATCTTTAAAATAAAAATTTTTAAAAAAAAGATAATGTTGCGATTTAATAGCTTATAAGTTAAAAAAAAAACCTAATATAAGATGTGGCCAATATAGCCGAAAAAGGGCCAGTTAGATAAAAGGGTTTATCCGATTGATTAGATAGTTAAGGTTATGTGACACCTTTCGCTACCTTCGCTACTTTCGAAACGCAAAGCGCCGCTACCTTTGCTACTTTCAAGGCCAAAAGCGTCGTTATTTTAAAGCCTCCCAGCGCCAAAGCACTTTACAAAAGCTATAAAATATATAAAAAAAGCCATTTCTTTTATTATATTAATTTTTTAGCTATCAATTTAAACTTATAATTATACCTTAAATATAAGGAAGTAATTTTTATAAATTAAAACCTTTTAAATTTAATATTATTATTACTTTTAAACCGAAACCTTTTATTAACTTTTATATTAATAAAGCTTTTAACATATTATTATAAATTTTAAAACATTTTATATTATAATAATATATAATAATTTAAATAATATAATTAAAATATTTAATAAAAAGATATTTAAAAATTATTATTAAATAAAATAATAATAATTATTTTATTAATTTTTAAAAAACAGTTTTTATAATTTTAATAATAATAATAATAATATTTATATATATATTTATAAATTTAATTAATATTATATTAAAATCCGTTAATTATATAATCGAAATATACGTTTATAAAAATTAAATTAATAAAACGAAATTTACAATAATTTTTATACTAATTATAATTATTATAAAATCTATTTTATATAACGATTTAAATTTTATAAATATAATTGAAAAAATAAATTATAATAAAAATATAACGCTTTTAATATATATTATTTATGAAATTATAATGAAAAATAAATAATTAATTATCATTAATAAATATAAATTATATTTTTATATTTATAAAATATATTTAATTATAAAAATAAAAACACCGTTTAATATATTAAAATATATTATGAAAAAGAGTATTTTTATTTATAATAAATATAATATATTAACGAAAAGTTTTATTAAAATTATAATAATATTTTCAAAATTTTAAATAAATTGAAAATATAATTAATATAAAAACAAAACAATTTAAAATGCTTTTTATAAATAAATAATAAGATTATTAATTAAATTTAAAATCTTATTTTTTATATATTTTATTTTTATAATATAACATATAATTTATAGAATTTAAAACATTACGTGATAATGAATTTAAAAGTGGTAAATAAAATTATTATTTTTAATAATTACTTTTTTTTAAAAAAAACGTTTTATAATTATTATTTATATTATCGCGTTTTTTTATTAATTTTATATATATTTAAAATTTTATAACCGTTTTATAATTATTAATAAATAAAAATTAAAATATTTTATTATTATATTTATAAATTTTTTTAACATTTTCATATATATTTAAAAATATATCAATAAATTATGTTACGATTTGGTGGCTTATAGGCCAAAAAAGAGACCTAAACACTGGATGTGGCCAGCACAGCCAAAAGGGCCAGTCGGACAAAAGGTTTATCCGACCGATTAGGTAGTCAAGGTCACGTGACACCCCCCGCTACCCTCGCTACCCCCGGAGCGCAGGGCGCCGCTACCCTCGGGCCTCCCGGCGCCAGGGCGCCTTACAAAGAGCTATGGGATATATAAGGAGGATTATTTCTTTTGATATATTGATTCTTTAGCTACCAACTTAAGCTTATAATCATTCTTTAAATATAAAGGAGTAATCCTTACAAACCAAACTCTTTAAACCTAACGCTACTATTACCTTTAAACCAAAACCCCTTATTGACCCTTATATCAACAAGGCTCGTAACAAATTATTATAAAAATATAAAAATCATATATAAATATTTATAAATGCTAATATTATTTTTTTTAGTAATATATAAAATCATTTATATTATTTAAAAATAATTTTTATTCTTTTTAAAAAAAGCATTATTTATATCGTTTAAAAAGTCATTAATTAATTATTTTTAATAAAATTAATTGGTTTTTAAATAAATGTTATAAAGTTATTATTTATAATAAATAAATTAAAAACCTTTTATAATTTAACTTTTTTATATTAGTTTAAAGTTTTAAAATAATATTTAAATATTAATAGGTTTTTTTTTATATATTTTTATTTTATTATACGTAAGTTTTTAAACTTTTATAAAAATATAAAATGGTTTTTTTAATAAAAAACGGAAAGTTAAATATATTTAAAATAATAATTTCAATAAGTAATAAATTCATCATAGAATTACATATTATAATCGGATTTTAATAAAGTATATATTATTTAAAATAATATAAAGGTTTATTTATTGAAAAATTACGGTTTATTATTATAATTTAAATAAAATTTCAATTTTTAATATTAAAGTTTAGTTTTGAACGATATATATTAATTTGTTTTTTTTATTATTTCTATAAATGATAAATGGATTTTTAAATTCTTTTTTAATTTTTTAATTTATTAAATAAAAGTTTACGGTTTTTTTATAAAATCTATTTTTTAATTTATATGTTATAAAAGTTTACTATGCGATTTTTTTAATTAAAAGTCATTTTTATAATTTATTTTATTAATATTTTTCGCTAATAAACTTTTTAATAATTTATATAATAAAAAGTTTTAAATTATATTAATTATTAATATAATATTTATTTAATTATTATATTAATGGTTCAAAAATGGTTTTAACTTTTAATTATTATATTTATTTATAATTTCAATTTATTTAATGGTATATTTATATTTAATTAATATTATATTTAGTTTTATTTTATATATTTTTAGAAGATTGAAAAAAAAATACGTGATAAATTATAATCTTTAATTATTTAATATTAACTTTAATTAATATATAATATAATAAAGTTTATAATAATATATTTAAAAAAAGGTTTGTTATTGATTTTTTACATATATGATATTATTTATAATATTTTAATAAAATAATTTATATTAATTAAAAGGTTGTTTAATTATAAGTTAAATAAAATTAATTATAATAATATAAAACCAATATTTATAAAATTATAAATGGTATAAAAAATATTATTAATGTTAATTTTTTATATGATATTATCGGCGGTTATATTATATTTTATAATTTAAAACGCATACTTTTTATTTTATTTAATTTAATTAAAACAAAATTTATAACTATATAAACAAAATCGAAATATTTACCATTTTATTAAAAGTTTTAATTATAAATATATAATTATAATTATTAATACTTAAATTTAAAGAAAAATATTAAAAAGATGTTTTTTTAATAATAAATATAAAATATAATATAATTATTAATAAAGATTTTTAATATATTATAATTTATTAATAAATAATAAAAAAATTAACCATTAACTTTTTTTAATTAACCGATATAATAATAGGTTTATTATATTAAAGTAAATAAAATAACAACATTATTTTATAAAGAAAAATATTAATAAAATATATAAAAATGAAAATAAAAAAGAAAAATAAATAAAATAAATATATAAATTAAAAAGGTATTAATTTTTAACCATTTATTATTTATTACAAAATATTAATATGTAAAAATATAATAAAAATATTGAATAATTTTCATTAAAGGAAATAAAAAATATTATTT
>JAJJXE010000032.1:0-13033 GCA_022432365.1 Hypoxylon sp. FL1284 | reverse complement strand
AATATTATTAATATAAAATATTTTATATATAATTTAAATTTTTATATAAATTTTTATATTAAATTTCTTTAAATTTATTTAATTAACGTTTATTATATTTATTAATTTAATTTATATATTTATTTAAAATAAAATTAATATTTTTTTAATTAAGTTTTATAATTATATATTATATGGTTTAATAATTTTATAACCGTTAATTTGTTTCTTTAAAAAATTATTAAACATTTTTTTTAAATTTATATTAATTTTTATTTTATTATTTCGATAATTTAATTCATTTAAAAAATCATTAACTTTAAATTAAAATAATTTAAAATAATTATTAATTTATATATTAAAATTTATAATCTGTTTTTATATAAATTTATTATTAAAATTAAATAGTTTTTTTTACTTATTTATATAAAATAAAAATTTTTTTATTATAATATAAAATGTTATATTAATTAATTAATTGAAAATAAATATAATTAAATTTTTATTTGAAATTAATTATTATTTAAATTTTTTATTTATTTTATTTTATTATTATTTAAATATTTTTTTTAATAAATATTTATAAAATTTATTAAAGATTTAAATTGATTTATTATTTATTAACGGGTTGTTTTTCTTATTTTTTATAAATGAAGGTTCGTTTAATTTTTATTTTTATTTTTTAAAAAGTTTTTTTAAAATTAATTAAATACGTTTTTTTAATTTTTAATTAATTTAATAAAACTTTTTTATTTTTTATTTATATTTTTTAATAATATGTTAAAAAAAAATACATTTATTATTTTATTTAAATATTATAGTTTTTTTTATAATTTAAATTTATTATTTATAGTTTTAAATTTAAAACTTTAATATTTTAAATTTGATATAGATTTCATGTTTAATATAAATATAATTTTATCATTTAACTTATTTTAAAACGTAATTTTTAAATTTTTAAAAATATCATTAAATGATATTAATTTTTTATTTTAATTTTATTTATATATTTTTTATATTGTTTCATTAATAAATTATATTAAAGTAATTAATTTTATATAATTAAAAATTTTTTTAATTTTATTAAATATATAATTTAAATAAGTATTATTATAATAAAAAATCTATAAAATTTTTATATAATTATAATAATAAAAGTTTTTAATTGGGTTTATTTTATTTATATTTTTTTTAATAAAATTAACTTTTTTTTTTAAAAAAGTTTTTTTTTTTTAAAAAGCTTATTTTATTAATTTATTTATTTTAAAATATTAAAAGTAAATATGTATTTTTTTCATTTAGATCGGTTTTATATTTAATAAATTTTCATGTAAATAAAAGTTTAATAAGAAATAAATTTTTTAATTTAAATTTATTTTTTTAATTTTAAATTATTTTATTATATATAAAAGGTTTCTAATTTTAATAATTTAAAAACGATTAATTATATATAATTTTATTTTAACTTTATTATTAAATGAAGTTTTAAAATATTAATATTATAACCATGTTAAAAATAATAAATCAATTAATATTAATTTATTTTATTAATTTAACGATTTCGTTTTTTTTATTAATTTATATTATATTAAGCTTTAAAATTAATTTTATTTTAATAGCGAAATTTGGTTTTTTTTAAAAAAAAAACTTTAATTTATTTTTTAAAGCTTTTATATAACGTTTTACAATAACTTTTTATATAATTATAACATTTTATTTTATTTATACTTTTTTATCGATATGAATTTAATTTATATTTATAGGTTTAATATATATGTTAAATGTTATATTTTATTAAAAAGTTTTTTTTTATAAAAAAATATTCGAAAATTCTTTTTTAATTTATATTAAAACTACCGGTTATTAATTTTAACGATAAATTTATAATAATATTTTAAATAAATTATTTTATTTTTTTAATAGAATTAGTTTTTTTTTAATAAAAAATAAAAAAGAAAAACCGAAAATATAAAATTATTTTATTTTATTTTTTTATTTCTATATTAATTAATATTATTTAAAACAAACGAAAAAGAAAATTAAATAAATCAATATATGTATTTATTCAAAATTAACGTTGTTATATATAATAAAAAAAAAATAATTATATTTTTAAATTTTTTAACTTTTATATCATTTGTAATAAACTAAAAATAATTAAATTGAAAAAATTTTTATAATATAATATAATTTTATATTAAAAAAAAAATTAAAACTTAAAAAAATAAATAAAATATTAATTTTATTTTTATAAATCTATATTGAAATTAACGTTTTATAAATAATTTAATTATTTATTATTTATTATAAATTATAATAAAATATATAAATGAAGAATTAAAAAAAAAACCTTTTTAATAAATATAAAAATAATATTATAAAAAAAAAGTAATGATATATATATATAAATACATGATTTTTTCTTTTAATTATTTTTAAAAAATATAATTTTATTTAATTTTATAATTTAATTATTTATTAATTATATAATTGGTAATTTTATTATAATATTAATTTTTTTTTATTAAGAATATATTTTATATTTAATGTTTTTTTAATTATATAAATTATTTTAATTTTAATAATAAAAATAATTTTATTATATTTTTTTTGAATTTTATTTATTACAAATTTATTTTTATTTAAATTAAATTTTTTATTAATTTTAAAATATTAACGTTTAATAAACCGTTATTTTTAATATTATTTTTATATCTTTTTAAACTTTTCTTAATATTTAATTTTTTAATTTATTTTATTATTTATTTAATTATATTAAAACCCTTTTTTTTAATACTTTAATATTTTTATAAAAATTTAAATATAAAACTAGTTAATTTAAACTTTTTTATAATATTTTTCATTTTTTCTTTTAAATTAAAATTAAATAAATCCATTTTTTTATATTATTATCTATTTTAAATAAATAATAAATAAATATATTAAATAAAATTTTTAAATTTTTTTTATTATTTAAATATTTTATAAATAAATATATTAAATAAAATTTTTAAATTCTTTTTATTATTTAAATTAATATTATTTAAATATTTTATAAATAAATTAATTAAATAATTTAAATTTTAAATAAATGATTTAATTAAAAATTTTAAATTTATATAATTATATAATTAAAATTTATTTAATTATTAATTAAATAAATGAATTATAATATATAAACGATTATTTAATAAATTAAGAAACTTATATAAACGTTTATTTATTAAATTATTAAATATATTTAAATTGAAAATTTTTTTCCGTACACCCTTTTTTTCCTAAAACGCCTTTATCCGCACACCTATACATCGCGCGGGCTTTTTTTTTCCGGCGCCGATAAGCGCGCGTTCTTTTGCAACACTATAACTTTGCGAATTCAACCGCATCTGTTATATAGCTACATTCATTCGAAAGGTAATTCAATTTCAAATTGAATGATACAGGTTGCACCATTGTGGGCCGAATATTCGTGAATTTACGCGTGGTGTTGAGAATACTGTCGATTCGGGCTACTCACGTGATACCCCCGGCGGTCACATCACATTTCGCAGACGAAAACGCCCACCTTGCAGCTCAAATAACTTGGCTAATCCAAGGCTTGTTATTATATAATTGGAATAGGAATTTTGGTAATTTTTATATGAATTGATTGAATTTGGTTGCATGTGTATAAGATTATTAGAAATGAAGCTGTGGGTGTGGATATGCGTGGGCCGTATGAAAACATACATACAGCCACCGCCATCTTTTCCTTGAATATCTTGCCTTATATCGGTCGCATTTGATTGCGAAAAGCAGCATTCGAAAGCCCTCAATTAGACGTATTTAATGACACTAATTACTGGAAATTTGACCAACAGTAAAAATTACTATGGTGGATGATTCGTGTACTGCTGGCGCCGGCGCCGTTCGGCCCCGCGTTTTCGGCCCCGGATATATTGGGTGTACGGATAAGGCCATTTAGGAAAAATAAAGTGTACGGATAGGAAAACTTGTATTTATATTTTATTTATTAAAAATATATGTATATAATTAATAAATTAATATGTTTATATATAATTTTAAATTTATTATAAATTAATAAATAATATTATATAGATGAATTTTTTTCATATATATATTTAATAAGTTAATTAATTTAATTAATTATATATATTTTTTAAAATGATATTTTTAAAAATAAAAAATAATAAATTAAAGAAATTAATATAATAATTTAATAAAACAAATAAAATAATATAATAAAAAAAAATTAAAATAATTATTATTATTTAAATTATAATAATAACGGATAATTATAATTAAAATTTTAATTATATTAATTATTTTTATTTTAATATAAAAAGATATTATAAAAAAAATAATTATATAAATATTATAAAAAACGTTTATTAATAAAATATTTATTTATTTTTTTAATTTAATTTAATTAATAACGGTTTTAAAAATAAAACATATTATTATTTTAAAAAACATTTTATAATTATTAAAAATAAAATTTAAATATAATATATTATTAAAATTATTAATTTTATTTATATAAATATAAAAATTAATTTAAAATGTATTTTATTTAAATTAAAAAAACTTTTAAAATAAATTTAAATTATAAATTTAATTTATTTTATTAAAATATATAATTTTATTATATATTTTATATAAATTTATTATATATATAATTACGTTTATTTAAACTTAAAATTTTATTTATATATTTAATTTTTAATTAAAATTTTTATAATTTTATATTATATTTTATAAATAAATTAAAAGTTTATTAAATTTATATTATTATAAACGGTTTAAATAAAATAAAAATATTAAAAGAATTTTAAATATTAAATATTATATTACAAGCCTTGCTAATACAAGGGTCGTTAAAAGGTCTTGGTTTAAAAGTAATGATAACGTCAGGTTTAAAAGGTTTAAATTGTAAAGATTTCTCCCTTATATTCAAAATATGATTATAAGCTTAAGTTAGTAGCTATAGAATCAATATAACAAAGGAAATGGCCCTTCTTATATATCCCATAACTTTCGTAAGGCGCCTTTGGCTCCGGAGGTAGCGAGGGTAGCGGCTACCTATGCCCTAAAGGTAGCGGCTACCTGCGCTCCCTAGGTAGCAAGGGTAGCAAGGGGTGTCACGTGACCTTGGTTACTAAATCAATTGGGTAAACTTTTTATCCGGTTGGCTTTTCCTGACCGTATTGGCCACGTCCTATATCGGGTCCCTTTTCTGGCTTATAAGCCATTAGATTGTAACATTATCTTCTTTTCCCAGAATCTTTGTCCCAAAGATAAGTAGGTGAGTGACCTTGCTTGCATAAGCATGGCCAACTTCCCATCCTTTTTTTCTTTCCTCCCCGGTTTGCCATGTTTAACACCATTAATTTTAGGAAATAAGCTACCAATTTTATTAAATTAAATAAAAACAAAAAAAAACGCGATTGTTATTTTAAACGATTCATTTTTATCGCTTGTATTAATTAATTTAGTATTGTTATAAATGTGATACTTTATACTTATTATATAAAAAAAAATTTTAAATATATTATTATATTTAATTATTTAAAGTGGTATAATTAATATATCTTATTAAAAAAAACTTATATAGGTTTCATGGTTAATGTTAATTCTTTTAAAAAACTTGATTTTATAAATTAAAAGTTGTTTAAAAAGAAGCGAAATATTAAAAATACGTTATTTATTTTATAAATAAAAATAAATAAGTTAATTATAAAGATTTTATAAGTTTATTATTAATGTAAAAATTTATAGTTATAAGGTTTTAAAATATTGTTATAAAGTTTATTTAACTTAGATACTTTAAATAAATTAAAAAAAAAAAAAAAAAAGAAGCGTTATGTTATTAAAGTTGCGAAAATTAATTAACTAGCCGAGAAAAAGGTTAAACGTTTTTAAGCTAGCGCGCCGCCTTTTAAGTTTTCCTAAGACATCTCCTTCATCTTTTTTAAAGTGGTTAACCTGGCCGGTTTGGATTTCTTTGGTAAAAATCTTCCTATTTTTTTACGTAATTTATTAAATGCTTTTTAAATTCCCAAGTGTTATTTATTAATAAGTAATCTTTTTATTTAATTAAATAATGTAATTATTAATTGATCATTTTAATGTTTAAAATTTCTTTAACTTTATATTTTATTAATTGTTTTTTGAGTTTTACTTTATCATTAACTTTTATATTTTATGATATTGGTTTAAATAAGAAAATATAGAAAATTAAATATATTTACATGCTTTTTAATAATGCTAATTGGTAGTTTACATTTAAAATAACCTTTTTAATTTTAAATAGTTTAAATTTTTTAAAATTTAATTTTTCGCTTGATCGTTTTATTTATATTTATAAAGTTTTTAATGTTAAATATTATTTTTAATAAAGTAGATATACCTTATTTTCTTTTATAAAAATTGGTTTTTTAATTTTTTTCTAATTATAATATTTTATCATTTGGTTTTATAAAAACCGTAGGTCTTTTTAAAATAACTTTTGAAAATGTCGTATTTTTTTTGTTTTAATTTCCGCTTTTAATGTTACGCTTAATAGTTATAATGCTTATAACAACGGTATTTTATTTATAAATTCGTTATTATCTAATTTATAAATGGTTTTATAAGATATGATATCCATGTTTTTATTATTTAAATTGTTATACGTTAATTAGATTAATAGTAACCACCTTACCTAATCATCTTATTTATAATTAATATAAATTTGTAGGTATTATTTAATAAATTAATTTAACCTTTTTATTTAATCATTTATTTAAGGATGCGTTATTATTAACATCTTTTATTTAATTTTAAACCTTTTTATTAATATCATTTAAAACTTAAATATAAAAAGCTTATTTTTATTAGAAATGATTTTTTATGGTAGATTATATTCCATTATATAATATCGTAAATATAAAAATGTTAGGTTTTTTACCGTATATGTTTTTTTAAATAAGAGGAAGATTTTATATTTGAAAAGTTTATTCATTATTACCTATATACTATCGTATTTAACTTTATTAATAGAGTTTATTAATGTGGATAATTTTATAATAAAATCCCAAACTATAATATCCCATATTTGTTTTAAAATCTTTATAAGTTTAAATTTTTTATAAGGTTTATATCTAGTTACTTTTACTTTATTATATAAATTATATTCTTTAATTACTTCTTTAATTATAATTTTCAATTAAGAGAAGTTATGATTTTTTTAAATTTTTTAGGTGGTTTTAAAAATTCCTAGGTGTTTAAATAAGAGATTTTTATATGCTTTTTTTACAAATGTTTTTTACATTAATTGTAACATATATTTTTTTCCATTATAGATATATATTTTTTCCTCCTTTAGAAAGTTTGCCTTTTCTTCGTTAATTAAGGCGTTTTAAATTTTTTAATTCCATTATTTATTAATAATAATTTGTTTAACTTAATATATTCCTTATTATTTTTTAAAAAGCATAATCATTGGTTTTTTTTTAACTTCTTCTAGGTTTTATTCTTACTAGTTAAAAGCGTTTACTTGCATATTTTCTTTTTTTTTAATATAATAAATTTTAAAGTTAAATCCATTTAAAAATTCTTTTTAATGTCATTAATATGGAAATAATTCTTAACTTATTACAAAGGTTTATAAATTATTATGGTTGGAAAAAATAATAATAAAATTTAAAATGTTATTAATATATGGTTTTCATTATTTAAATCCTTAAATAATGGCAAGTAGTTTTTTATCATATATTAAATAACGTAATTTAGGTTTTTAAAAGGCCTTTAAATAATAAGTTATTAAATGTTATTGTTTGTTTTTATATTATTTTAAAGTTCTTTTATAAACGTAATTGAATACGTTTATATGTATTTGTTTTTCTATATTAAGCTTTAGAAGTTAATAAACTGATTTTATGGCCATTGCTTTTTTTAAAAGTTATAAAGATTTTTCAACTTTTATTATCCAAACGAAAGGTTGTTGCTTTTTTCGTGTGATGTTTATCATGATTTTAACAATGTTTGCAAAGTTTTTAATTAATCTTTAGGAAAAGTTATAAAATCTATGAAATTATTAAACGTTTTTTACATTTTAAAATGAAAGATTGTTATTGGTAAATTTTTATTCTTATATTTATTTTAACTTTTTTTCTTATATCTGGATTTCATTGAGAGTGATTGTAAATCTAAGAAAGTTAATTTTTTACGTTTTTTATTAACACTTTTTAAATTTAAAAATGATTTTATACTTTTTAAACTTTTATAAAATTAATTGTTTATATTTAAAATGTTTTTTATAAAAGTTAAAATATATAAAAATATTATTGATAAATATAAAAATAAAAATGTTAATATATTTTTATAAAACCGTTATTATTATATATTAAAAGGTGGCTAGGGCATTGGTAAGTCTTTAAAATATTATCAAGTATTTATAATGCTTGTTATATATTCGAAATGTTATCTTTTATTCCTTTTCCTTTGCCATTTAAATATCGTAGTATTTATTTATAATGTTAAACATTATATATTAATATATTTTATTGGCTTTATTTTTTATATATTTAAGTAAGGTTAATGCGTGGCCGTTCTTTATAATGATTTTATTTAATAGTTAATAATTGTTAACTATTTAAAATGTTAATTTATCATTATTGTTAAGTTTTTAGGTGTCATTTGTATTTTTCTTTGGTATTATTAATATAAGATATCTTACTAATAATTTAAATTCTTATATAAATTTTCAAATTAGGTTTTTTTTAATTCATTTATTTAGCGTTTACTATGCTTGTTAATTTAACTTATATATTAACTTAAAATAAGGTTAATATCCTTTTTTTAATGGAATTTTATAATTATACATTGTATGATTAAATAATTTTATAGCCGTTGATTTTTCTTTTTAAAAAACTGTTAAAAATTCTTTTTTAAATTCTTTAAATACTTTACTTATCTTATTAAATCCTAAACTTGAAATTTCTTTAATGATTTTATTTTTATTAACAAATGTTATCATAGCTTATATTATCTTTTTATAACTTATAAAAGCCTTGGGTATTAGGTTTAACTTTTCTTTTTAAATTTATATTGATTTTCACCTTATTGTATCAATAATCTAATTAATCTAAAGGTTGCTAGCTTTAAGCCAAAGTAATCCAAAGATAACTTGATCCTTAATTTTTATAATATCGAATAAAAGGTTTTTAAAATGGTTATTAATTTATATATTAAAATTTGCAATTTCTTTTTATATAAATCTATTATTATAATTAAATAATTTTCTTTTAACTGTTTATATAAGATAGATTTCCTTCTTATTATAATATAAAATATTATATTAATTAATTAATTAAGGATGGATATAATTAATTTTAAATTTTAAATTAATCACTGCTCGTATCCTTTATTTATTTTATTCCATGGTTATTTAAATATTCCCTCCCTTAGTAAATATCTATAAAACTTATTAAGGTTTTAAACTAACTTATTACTTATTAACAAGCCGCCTTTTTCATTTTTTATAAATGGAAGGTTATTTAATTCTTGCTTTCATTTTTTAAAAAGTTTTTTATAAAACCAATCAAATGCATCTTTTAATTTTTAAATGATTTAATGAAGCTTTTTAATCTGCTATTTATATTCCTTAACAATGTTTTAAAAAAAATAAATTTATTATTATATAAAAATGTTTTAACTTTTTTTTATAATTTCAATCTTACTATCCATAATTTTAAACTTAAAGTTATTAATTTTATAATATTTTTTAAAAATTTAAAACTTTAACACCTTAAATTCTATATAAATCTTACACCTAATATTAATGTAATTTAACCATTTAATTTATTCTTAAACATAATTTTTGGATTTTTTAAAGTATAATTTGATAATGTTAATTTCTTATTTTAACTTTATTTATACCTTTCCTATATTCTTTTACTAATAAATTATATTTAAATGGTTAATTTTATATGGCTAAAAAAAGTTTTTAATTTTATTAGGTATATAATATAAACAAATATTAATATAATAAAAGATCTATAAAATTTTTATATGTTTAAAATGATAAAGGTTTTTAATTAGTTTATTTCATTTATATATTTTCCATTTGATTTGGCTTTTTTTTTTTTAAAAACTCTTTTTTTTTTAAAAGCTTATTTTATTGGTTCATTTATTTTAAAATGCTAGGGATAAGAATTTATCTTTCTTTATTTAAATTGGTTTTATATTTAATAAATTTTAATATAAGCAATGGTTTGGTAAAAAGTAGGTTTTTCAATTTAAACCTACTTTTTTAATCCTAAGGTGTCTTGCCATATATAAAAGGTTCCCAACCCTAGTGGTTTAAAAGCCATTAGTTGTATATAGCCTTTTCTTAAATTTGCTATCGGATGGGCTTCCGGGGTATTAATGCTACTATGGCATTAAAAATGATAAGTTGGTTAAAATTAAATTATTCCATTAATTCAACAATCTTATCCTTTTTTTCTTCCCATTAAAGCTTTTTTTACTAGTTTATATTATATTAACCTTTAAAACTGGCCTTATTTTAATTGCAAAATTCCTTTTCTTACTTTTAAAAACCTTAGCCTACTTTTTAAAGCTTTTATACTAGCTTTTATAATGTCCCTTTTTCTTATAATTATAGCACTTCACCTGGCTTATATCCTTTTTATTAATGCAAATCTAATCCATGTCTATGGGTTTAGCATACGTACCAAACACAATGCTTTATTAAAAGTTCTTTCTTTTTTTTTTATAAAAAAACATTTAAAGGTTCTTTTTTTTAAACTTATATTAAAACTATCAGTTATTAATTTTAATAATAAATTTATAATAGTTTTTAAAGGTTTTAAAACGGTTTATTTTATAGATTTTATCTTTAACTTTTTACTTTAATCCGTTATAAAATAAAATAAACAATCCATTTATAAAAATATTAATTTAAACAGTATATTTTTTAAACTTAATAATATAATTAAATATTAATTTGTTTTATTTAAATTGCAACATTTTCTATTTAGCAATTTAAACCTTATTAAAATTACCATATATCTTACAAAGCTTTTTTATAAACTTATTATAGCTTAAAAACATATAAAAAATTTCCTTTTTTATATTATTAAAGTTATCATATTTTAAATAATTTTATATAAAAAATTTAAATCATTTAAAGGCTTTTTTAATAAAAAATCTTTTAATTATTAAAACTTTATCATTTTTATTTAAAAAGGAGTTTTTATAAAACTTAAAATAGGTTTAAAACTAAATAATAAATCTATTAAAATTAATGGTTCTATCATACTTTTTAAAGGCCTTAAGTTTATATCCCTTAATTAAAACTTTCTTTAATTGATTTTTAAAAGCGTTAATTTCTTTTTATATATTATCTAAAATTTATAATTTTTAAATGCCAAAAATAATAATCATGTTATTAATGCATTAAAGTATTTTATTAATTGATAAAAGATTTTTAAAGGTTACTAATAAATTAACAAGTTTAAATATTAATTAAGTTATTTTTTCTTTTAAAGATTCTACTTCTTTATATTCTTTATTAAACTTTTCTTTTAACATAATTTAAAAGGTTTTATTTAATGACTTAATAAATTACGTTAAAAATTAATATTATATTAAATTATAAAATTATTTAATTGAGTTTTTTATTAATTAACTTATAAAAATATTACTTATATTAATTATTTAATTTAATTAAACTTGTTATTACTAATTAAAAAGCTATTAAAATGTTACAAGCCTTGTTAATATAAAGGTTATTAAAAGGTTTTAATTTAAAAATAACAATAACGTTAAATTTAAAAAGTCTAAGTTATAAAAATTTTTCCTTTATATTTAAAATATGATTATAAGTTTAAGTTAATAGCTACGGAATTAATATAATAAAGGAAATGGCCTTTTTTATATATCTTGTAACTTTTATAAAACGCCCCTAGCTTTAAAGGTAGCGAAAGTAGCGGCTACCTATACCTTAAAAGTAGCGGCTACCTATACCTTAAAAGTAGCGGCTATTTGCGCTCCTTGGGTAGCGAGGGTAGCGAGGGGTGTCACGTGACCTTGATTATTAAATCGACCGGGTAAACTTTTTATCCGGCTGGCTTTTCCTAACCGTGTTGGCCACGTCCTATATCGGGTCCCTTTTCTAGCCTATAAGCCACCAGATCGTAACATATTATTATTATTTTAAAAATAATTAAAAAAAATTAATATTAACTTTTAATAATAATAATTTTAATAAATGGTTTTTTAATTATTTATATATTAACTGTTAAAATAATAATTATAATTATAATAAATACTATTATTAATATAACGATAATTAAAATAATATATAATAAATAAAAAAGAATAAAAAAAATAAATGTTTTTATTACGTTTAATGTTTTTTTAAAAAACGTTAAAAAAAGTAAATTTAATTTTCACGTTTTAATTAAAATTATTTTAATATTAAAAACAAAATATCTATTTAAAAAAACAATGTATAAAAATATTAAAATAAAATAAAATTATTTATAAAAAATATATTAAATTATTTTTATTTTAATTTATTAAAGTTATAAAATTAAATAAAATTATATTCGTTAAAAATAATTAAAAAAAAGTTATATATATATATATATATTATTATTATTTTCTTTTATAATAATATTTTTTTTAATAATAAAATAAATTTCTTTTTTATTTTATTATTTATTAATATAATAAAATATATATTTAAACGTTTATAAATAATAAATTTAATTAATTTTTATTCTTTAATATATAAATCTAGTTAATTAAAAAAATTATATAATAAATAAAGATTTTAATATTATTTTTATTTAATTTGAAATATTTTTTTAACCCTTTTTTAAATTATTATATATTTATATTTTTTATTTAAAATTATTAAATTATAATTATTTATTTATATTTTATATTATTATAATATATATATTTTTTAAATCTAAAAAATAATATATTATGAATTTTAAAATATATTATATTAAAAAAGAATTATAATTAAAATATAATTAATGATATAATTATTTATTTT
>JAJJXE010000031.1:0-15079 GCA_022432365.1 Hypoxylon sp. FL1284 | reverse complement strand
TAAATTAAATATATTAATTAACGGGTTTTTATATATAATTAAATTTATATATATTTAATATAATAACATTTCTTATTAATAAATAATAAACATTATTATAATAACGTAATTATATAAATTAATAAATTAAATATAAAACAATGAAATTAAATAAAAAATAATAAAGAATATTTAAAAAATTATATTTATTTTTTCATTTATTAAATAAATATTTTAATAACAAAATAATTAAAATATATTTTAAAATAATCGATAATATATTTATTTATTAATTAATGATAAAGTTTTTTTTATTTATATATATATATATATATTTATATAATTTTTGTTTATATATTAATATATAATATAAGGTTTTTTTTAAGATTAATAAATAACGCGTTATTTTATATTATTAACAAAATATTTATATTTATATTAAAAATATATAAAATTAATAAATAATTAAATTATAAATTAAATAAAATTATATTTATTAAAAATTAATAAAAAAAAAAGGTTACATATACATATGTTATCGTTGTTTTTTTTTAATATTATTTTTATATTTATTAAAAACGTTTTTTTTTAAATGAAATGATATTCCGTTATTTATTTTTACTTATATAATATACGAATATTATAACGAAATGTTTTCAATAATATATTATATTTAAAAATTTATTAAAAATTATATTTTAAATATTAACTTAAATTATAACGTTTAAATTTTATAATATATTTAATTAAATTCGGTTTTAATTAATATATTAATTTAAATATTTACAATTTAAATTAATGATATTTAAATTTTAATATTTTTATTTTTAATAAAGGATTTGTATTTTTATATAATACTATAAAATATTTATATTTATATTATATAAAATTTTTTTTAAAAATATAAAACTTTCATTAATAATATTTTTCAAATTATTATAAATAATAATTAAATTTATATAAATAGAAATATAAATATTATATTTAATTATTATTAAAAATTATTAATTATTGAAAAACAATTAAAAAATATTTTTATTAAAATATAAAAATTAAATTATTTATAATTTTAAAATTTATTAATTATATTATATTTATATAATATTAAAAGAAATTAAATTATATAAATATATTTTTACATTAATAAGAAAAATAAAAACTTTATATATTTTAAAATTATTCTATTTATAATTTTTTAAATAAATTTAAATTTAATTTAAATATTTTAATAAATTTTTATTTTAAATAATTAAATAGTAAATTAAATTTAAATTAAATATTAAATAATTTTATAAAAGTTAAAATATTATTACAATTTATATATAATTTAAATATTTTATTAATATTAATATATAAATACAATTATTTTTATAAAATTTTCATTTTAAAATTTGAATTTATAAATAATATAAATATATGTTTATTTTTTAAAATTGAAATATTTTAAATTTATTTTTTATAGTACTTAAAAAATTTAATTATTAATATAATTAACTTATATTACATATTATTATTATTATAATATAAACATTAAAAATAATTTAAATAAGTAATATATTATTTAATTATTTTTTTATTAATTAACGGTATTTAATTATATAAAAAATAATTTAAATATAGGATTTAATTATAATTTTAATTGTATAATTATATATAAACTTTTACGTTTATATTGATTTTATAACATTATTATTAATTGTTTTTCTTATATCTATTTTTAATATTTAAATTATTTAATATAATTTACGTAAATAAAAATTTAATTCTTTATTATATATATATAAATATAATATTAATATAAAATAAAATTAAATAATTAAAATAAATTAATAAGTTAACAAATTAATAAATTAACAAATTAATAAATTAACAAATTAACAAATTAATAAATTAATTAATAATTAATAATTAGAAAAATTTAATTTTTAAATTAAATTATTAAATTTATAAATATTGATAAATAAAGTAATTTTTTATTAAAATCATTTATATAATAATTTATATAAAAAATAATATTTTTAATATATATTATATATAATATATTTAAAAGCTTTTAAATAATATAATATATTAATAATATATTAAAAAGTTTTTTTTTTAGATAAATTTTTTTATTACTTATTATTTACAAAATTTATAAAAATAATGACATATAATTTAACATAAAAATTTCATTAATACGTTTATTATTTATTTTATTTATTTATTATATTTATAAAATCTTTTATTAATTTGCATTAATTTTTTATAAAAATATAAAAATGTTTTTTATTTAACGTTAAATTAAATTAAACTTTTTTAATTATAATATCGGATTTTTATATTAATTATAATATAATTTATAAAGGGTTTCATTTTTTAATAATATAATTATTTTTATATTTTAAAATTTGAAATTTATTAAAAACTTTTAAAACAAATAATAAAAATTTCCATGTAAAGTTATAAATTAATTTATTAAATAACTTATTTAAAGTTAAAATTTTTATATTACTAAAATATATTATAAAATTAATATTATATTGGTGTATAAAAAATCAAAAATTGAATTTTCATTTATATAAATTATTTTAATTAATTTAAATATAAAAAAAAAAAAAACTTTTTTATAATAACGTTATAAAATTAATATAAATATAAAAATTCGTATATAATTATATAATTAAAGTTATAATTAAATATCGATTTTTAATATAATATTAATTAAATGATATATTAATTATTTAAATTATTTTTATATATTATATTATAATAATTAAACTTAAAGATTAATATTAATCGGTTAAATATAATATATTATTTAAATAGTAATTATTAAAACATTAAATAAAAATTAAAATATAAAATTAAAAATTAAAAGTTTCGTTTTTTTTAAAAATTAATATTAATAAATTAATCGTTAATAATAATTATATAAAATTAATAATTATTAAATTTCTTTTAAAAAATGATTATATTATAACGTTATAAAATTTATTTAATTATTTATATTTTAAAGTTATTAATTTTAATATATAAAAAATTATTAAAAACCATTTTAAAAATTATAATTTAATTTAAATATAAATCTTTAAATTTTTAAAACATATTTCTTTAATAAATAAATAAATATTATAAATGAAATATTTTATAAAATAAAGATTTAATTAATATTTTATAATAAATTTATATATTTCAATAAAAATAATATATTTTAATAATAATATAAATTTTATTAAATATGTATTTTTAATAATTAAAATCGGTTTAAATTTATAAAACTTTATTAAATAATAAAAGAAAAATAAATTAAATTAATTTTCAAATAATAAAATATTTTAATAAACATTTTAATAAAAAGATCAATAATTAATTATTTAATATAAATATTAAAAATATTATAAAAAAATTATTTATAATTAAAAATATTATTTTAATACATAAAACCGGTTATTATTTTATTAATTTAATATAAAATATAATTAATATAATTAATATATATTATATTTAAAAATCTTAAATAATATAATACATTAATAATATTTAAAAAAAACTTTTTTTTAAACAGAACTTTTTCGTGAATTATTATTTATAAAATATAAAACAATTAACATATAATTTAAATTAAAAATGTTACTAATATTTTTATTATTTATTTTATTTATTTATTACATCCGTTAAATTTTATATTAATTCGTATTAAAAAATTTACTTTTTTAATTAAAATAAACATTTATTGAATATTTTATTATATTTATTTAAATTTAATATTTAAAAGGTTTATATTATTTTATATTGAATATAATTGATATAAATATAAAACATTTTTATTTAAATTTATAAATAATATATTTATAAATTATTTTAATACTTTTCATAACAATTATATAAATAATATTATAATTTATTTATTAAACTAATGATTATATAATTTTAAATAAATGTTATTAAATATAAATTTTATATAATAAAAATTAAAATTTTAAATATAAAATTAATATTAGTAATATTATAATAAACTTTATTAAAATGAAAATATTATAAATAATAAAAACCATATGATTTTTTTTAAATTTATATAATTTTTATTAATAATTTATTTATAAATATAATTATATAATATGGTTTTTAATAAATTTTATTAAAAAATAAACGGTTTTATTAAGCGGCGGTATGTTAAAAAAGTATTTAATAGATTAAAATATAAATTAATATACATTTCGATATTATAATATTTTAATTTTAATTTAAATATTAAAAAAAAAATAATTATAAATATATTAATATAATATAATTTTAATTAAAAAACTAATATTTAATATTTTTTTTTTAAAAATTATGTAAAAAATGAAATATAATTATAATATTTAGAATGAAAAATTATATACAATTATTTATATATTATTATATTAAAAAATAAAATTAATAAATAATTAAATAAAATAACTTTTTTTAATAATAATAAAAAATAAAATTTTAAAAATTTCAATATCAAACAATTATTAAATTAATAATAAATCATATATTTAAAAATCTTTTTATATTATAATTTTATTATTGTATATTATTTAATAGAAAATCTATTAATTAATATATTAAAAAAACTAAAATATATAAAATAATATAAATTATAATGTTTTTTAATGTAATTATTATAAATATTAATAAGTTATATAATAATATTATATATTTAATAAAAATTAATAATAATAATTAAAATTTTAATATATTTATATTAAATAAAAATATATCAATTTTTAATAATTTTAATATAAAATTAATAAATGAATTTTTAAAAATAAATAAAATATATTTTAATTTTTAAACTTATTATTAATAAATAAAAAATAATTAAAATATAAATTATAAATATTTCGTAATAAAAAGATTAATATTTTAATTAAGTAAATTAATAAAATTTAATTTAAGAACATTTTATTAAAATATATTTATATTAACAATTATATATTTTAAATAAAAAAATATATTTAATATTAATTATATAATATTTAAAATTAAAATAATTTAATTATATAAATTGTTTTATAAATAATCATTATTATAAACCCTTTAAAAACTTATATAATAAATTTTTTAATTTATTATATTTTTTTTCTTATATTTTTACGTTTTTAATAATATATTGTTAGGATTTGGTGGCTTATAGGCTAAAAAAGAGACCTAACACTGGGTGTGGCCAGCACAGCCAAAAGGGCCAGTTGGATAAAGGGTTTATCCGACCAGGTAGTCAAGGTCACGTGACACCCCTCGCTACCCTCGCTACCCCCGGAGCGCAGGGCGCCGCTACCCTCGCTACCCTCGGAGCCAAGGGCGCCGCTACCTTGGGGCCTCCCGGCGCCAGGGCGCTTTACGAAGAATTACGGGATATATAGGAAGGATCATTTCCTTTGATATATTAATTCCTTAGCTACCAATTTAAGCTTATAGTTATTCTTTAAATATAAAAGAGTAATTTTTATAAATTAAACTCTTTAAATTTAACGCTATTGTTACTTTTAAATCAAAACCTTTTATTGATTTTTATATTAACATGGATTGTAATATTTTGGTAGCTTTTTGGTTAATAACGATAAGTTCGATTAAGTTAAATAATTGGTATAAGCGATACTTTTATAAGCCAACCGATAAAAGAACCAATTGAATAATTTCACGATTTAATATGATATAGATCCTTAGCGTAATTTATTAAATCTTTAGATAAAGCCTTTTAAGCCGTGTTAAAAAAAAAGTTTAACGGTGAATATAAAAAAGTAAAATCTCTAAAAAAAAAAGTAGTTTAATTAGCATTTAAACTTGTTAATTTATTAGCAACTTTTAAAAACCTTTTATTAATTGAAAAAGTATTTTAACGCATTGATAATATAGCTATTATTTCTAGCATTTAAAAATTGCAAGTTTTAGATAATATATAAAAGAAAATTAACGCCTTTAAAAATTAATTAAAAAAAGCCTTAGTTAAAGGATATAAACCTAAGGCCTTTAAAAAGTACGATAAAACCATTAATTTTAACGGATTTATTATTTAGTTTTGAGCCTATTTTAAATTTTATAAAAACTTTTTTTTGAATAAAAATGATAAGGTTTTAACTATTAAAAAATTCCTTTTTAAAAAAGCCTTTGAATGGTTTGAACCTTTTATATAGGATTATTTAAAACATAACGACTTTAATAATATAAAGAAAAAGACTTTTTATATATTTTTAAGCTATAATAGGTTTGTAAAAAAACTTTGCAAAATGTATGGCAACTTTGATAAGGCTTAAATTGTTAAATAAAAGATATTATAATTTAAATAAAACAAATTAATATTTAGCTATATCATCGAGTTTAGGAAGTATATTATTTAAACGGATATTTTTATAAATGGATTATTTGTTTTGCTTTATAACGGATTAAAGTAAAAAGTTAAAGATAAAGTTTATAAAATAAACTATCTTAAAACCTTTGAAAATTATTGCGAACTTATTATCAAAATTGATAACCGATAATTTTAGCACGAGCTTGAAAAGAAAAATCTTTAAATACCTTTTTATAAAAAAAAAAAAAGAATCTTTAATAAAATACATTATTTAACACGCCTGCTAAACCTATAAACGTAGATTAGATCCGCATTGGCAAGAAAGATATAAGTTAGGTAAAGTGTTATAACTGTGAAAAAAAAGGACATTATAAAAGCCAATGTAAAAGCTTTAAAAAGCAACCTAAGGTTTTTAAAAATGAGAAAAAGAATTTTGCCATTAGGATAAGGTTAGCTTTAAAGGTTAACATGATATAAACCGGCAAGAAAAAGCCTTAATGGAAGGAAAAAAAGGATGAGATTATTAAGCTAATGGAACAACTTAATCTTAACCAGCTCATTGCTTCTAATGCCATAATAGCATTAGTACCTTAAAAGCCCATTTAATAATAAATTTAGGAAGAGGCTATATACGGCCAGTGGCTTTTAAACCATTAGAATTAAAAACCTTCCATATATGGCAAGGCATTTAAAAACTGGAGAAGCAGGTTTGAATTAGAAGATCTACCTTTTACCAAACCTTCGCTTATATTAAAGTTTGCTAAGCGTAAAACCGATTTAAATAAGAAAAGATAGATTTTTATCCTTGGCATTTTAAAGCGAATAAACCAATAGAATAAGCTTTTAAAGGAAAAAAAGTTTTTAAAAAAAAAAGTTAAATCGAATGGAAGATGTATCAATGGAATAAGCCAATTAAAAGCCTTTACCACTCTAAACATATAAAGATTTTATGGATTTTTTATCACATTAACACTTGCTTGCGTTATATGCCCGATAAAATTAAAAACTCTTTCTAGCCATATGAAATTAACTACCTAAACATGATCTATTGGCAAAAGGATATAAGGAAAATATAAGTGAAGCCAAGGCAGGAAATCGGCATTATTTAACCACACCTCGAAAGACCTAAAAACTGCGTTTAAAAACGAGTTAAATGGTTGGATTGCATTAATATTAGATGTAAAATCTATGTAAAATTTAAAGCGTTAAAGTTCTAAACTTTTAAAAAGCATTATAAGATTAATAGTTTTAAATTTGAAATCATGGGTAGTAAAATTGAAATTATAAAAAAAAGTCATAACGCCTTAATATAATAGTAAATTCATTTTTCCCAAAATATTATTAAGGAATATAAACAAAGGATCAAAAAGCTTTACTAAATCATTTGAAAGTTGGAAAATGCATTTAATCAGCTTTATAAAAAGCTTCTCGAAAAATGGAGATAGGAATTAAACAACCTTCCATTTATAAAAAACAAGAAGAGCAACTTATTAACAAGTAATAAATTAACCTAAAACCTTAACAAGTCTTATAAATATTTATCAAAAAAAGAAATATCTAAATAACCATAAAATGAAATAAATAAAAAACTTAAGCAATAATTAACTCAAGATTAAAAATCAATTACATCCATCTCCAATTAATAAATTAATATAACATTCCATATCGCAATAAAAAAGAAATCTATCCCATAAAAACGGCTAAAGAAAAACTATCTAATTACAATAATGGATTTATACGAAAAGAAATTACAAATTTTAATATATAAATTAATAATCATTTCGAGAACTTTTTATTTAACATTATAGAAATCAAAGATTAAATTATTTTTAAATTACCTTGGTTTAAAGCTAGCAACCCTTAGATTGATTAAATCATTAGCATAATAAAATAGAAATCAATACAAATCTAAAAAAAGAAAACCAAACCTAATACCCAAAGCTTTTATAAGCTATAAGAAAATAACACAAGCCACGATAACATTCGCCGATAAAAACGAAATTATTAAAGAAACTTCAAACTTAAAATCCAATAAAATGAGTAAAATATTTGAAAAATTCAAAAAAGAATTCTTAGTAGTTTTTTAAAAAAAAAAACCAACGGCCATAAAATTACTTAATCATATAATATATAATCATAAGATCCCATTAAAGAAAAAATGTTAATCCTATTTTAAGCCAATATATAGGTTAAATCAGCAAGTATAATAAGCGTTAAATAAATGAATTAGAAAAAACTTGGCATAAGAATTTATACGAAAATCCAAATCACTAGTAAGGTACCTTATATTAATGGTACCAAAAAAAAATGCAGATGATATCCAAAAACTTAACGACGATAGTAAATCAACATTCCAAACAGTTAACAATTATCAATTATTAAATAAAATCATTGTGAAAAACGGCCACGCGTTAACCTTGCTTGAATATACAAAAGAGCAAGTTAATAAAGCACGCTGCTGGTATACAATATTTAACATCGTGAACAGATATTACGGTATTTAAATAGCGGAAGGAAAAAAGTGGAAGATAGCATTTCGAACGTATAACGGGCATTATAAATACTTGGTAATGCCTCAAAGGCTTACCAATGCCCCAGCCACCTTTTAATATATAATAATAACGATTTTATAAAAATACGTTAACGTTTTTATCTTTATATTTATTAACAACATTTTTATATATTCCAACTCTTATAAGAAACATTTTAAACATAAATAATTAGTTTTACAAAAGCTTAAAAAGTATAAGATTATTTTTAAACTTAAAAAATGTTAATGAAAAATGTAAAAAATCAACTTTTTTAAATTTACAATCACTTTTAATAAAATCCAAATATAAGAAAAAAAGTTAAAACAAATATAGAAATGAAGATTTATTAATAACAGTTTTTCATTTTTAAATATAAAAAACATTTAACAGTTTTATAAATTTTATAACTTCTTCTAAAAATTGATTAAAAACTTTGTAAATATTGCCAAAATCATGATAAATACCACACGAAAAAAGCGACAACTTTTTATTTAAACAATAGCAATTAAAAAATCCTTACAACTTTTAAAAAAAGCAATGGTTATAAAACCAGTTTATTAACTTCCAAAACCCAATATAGAAAAACAAATATATATAAACGCATTCAATTACGCTTATAAAAAAACTTTAAAATAATATAAAAATAAACAATGGCATTTAATAGCCTATTATTTAAAAGCCTTTTAAAAACTTAAACTACGCTACTTAATATATAATAAAAAATTACTTACCATCATTCAAAAATTTAAACAATAAAAACCATATATTAATAATACCTTAAATCCCATCATTGTTTTCTCCAATTATAATAATTTGCAAACCTTTACAACAAACCAAAAATTATCTCCACGCCAATAACATTAAAAAAAGTTTTTAAATGGATTCAACTTTAAAATCCATTACATTAAAAAAAAGGAAAATATGCAAATAAATACTTTTAATTAATAAAAATAAAACCTAAAAGAAGCAAAAGAAAAATCAATGGTTATACTTTCCAAAAAATAATAAGAAATATATCGAATCAAGCAAATCATTATTAATAAATAATGGAATTAAGAAATTCAAAACGTTTTAACAAATAAAGAAAAGGCAAACTTCCTTAAAAAGAAAAAAGTATGCTCCTATAATGGAAAAAAATATATGCTATAATTAATATAAAAAACATTTGTAAAAAAGGCATATGAAAACCTTTTATTTAAACATTTAAAAATCTTTAAAACTACTTAAAAAATCTAAAAAAACCATAACTTCCCCTAGTTAAAAGTTATAATTAAAGAAGTAATCAAAAAATATAACCTATACAATAAAGCCAAAATAGCTAGGCATAAACCTTATAAAAAACTTAAACTTATAAAAATTCTAAAATAAATATAAAATACTATAGTTTAAAACTTTATTACAAAATTATTTACATTAATAAACCCTATTAGCAAGGTTAAATATAATAGCATATAGGTAATAATTAATAAACTTTTCAAGTATAAAATCTTTTTTCCATTTAAAAAAACATATATAATAAAAGATCTAACGTTTTTATACCTATGATATTATATAGCAAAATATAATCTGCTATAAAAGATCATCTCTAATAAAAATAAGCTTTTTATATTTAAATTTTAAATAACATTAATAAAAAAGCTTGGAATTAAATAAAAAATATTAACAATAATATATCTTTAAATAAATGGTTAAATAAAAAGGTTAAATCAATTTATTAAGCAATACTTATAAATCTATATTAATTATAAACAAAATGATTGGATAAAATGGCTACCACTAGCTTAATTAACATATAACAACTTAAATAATAAAAATATAAACATTACATCCCATGAAACAGTTTATAGATTGGATAATAATAAACCTATAAATGAAATTCCATTATTATAAGCATTATAATTATTAAGCGCAGCACTAAAAGCAAAAGTTAAAGCCGAAAAAATATAACACCTTTAAAAATCACTTTAAAAAAACTTATAATTCTTATAAAACCGCATGATAAAATATTACAACTACAAAAGAATTAAAAGATCAATTCTTATAAAAGGAAATAAGGTGTACCTACTTTATTAAAAATAACATTTAACGTTAAAAATTTTGCAAATATAAATAAAACAACCAAACAAGAAACTAAACTTTAAAAAATTAAAACTATTTAAAATTAAAAAGGTTATTTTAAATGTAAATTATTAATTAATATTATTAAAAGGCATGTAAATATATCCAATCTTTTATATTTCCTTATTTAAATTAATATTATAAAACGTGAAAATCGATGATAAAATAAAACTTAAAATATAATTAATAAAATATAAAGTTAAAGAAATCCTAAATATTAAAATGATTGATTAGCAATTATATTATTTAATTAAATGAAAGAATTACCCATTAGTAAACAATATTTAAAAATTTAAAAAACACCTAACAAATTGTATAAAAAAGTAGAAAGATTTTTACCGAAAAAATTCAAATTGGCCAGGTTAATTGCCTTGAAAAAGACGGAGGGGATGTTTTAAAAAAATTTAAAAGGTGACGCGCCAGTTTGAAAACGCTTAGCCTTCTCCTTAACCAATCAATTAATCTATGCAGCTTTAATAACACAACGCTCCTCTTTTTCTTTTTTTTTTAACTTATTTAAGGTATTTAAATTAGATAGATTTTGCAATAATATTTTAAAACCTTGCAATTATAGGTTTTCGCATTGGCAATAAATTTGTAAAATCTTTACAATCGATTTGTTCATTTTTACTTATAAAGTAAATAACGCATTTTTAACATCTTACTTCTTTTGAAATAATTTTTAATTTATTAAATTAAATTTTTTAAAGGAATTAATGTTAATTATGGAACTTATATAGGTTTTTTTTAATAAAATATATTGATTGCATTGCTTTAAACAATTAGGTGTAATTATATATTTAAAATTCTTTTTTATATAATAAATATAAGGTATCATATTTGCAACAATATCGAATTAATTAATATAATTAATAAAGGTAAGTCATTTAAAATAACAATTGCGCTTTTTTTTATTTTTATTTAATTTAAATGGATTGGCAGCTCGTTTTTTAAAACCAGCGATATTAAAT
The DNA here is from genome assembly GCA_022432365.1 of Hypoxylon sp. FL1284. NCBI lineage: Eukaryota > Fungi > Ascomycota > Sordariomycetes > Xylariales > Hypoxylaceae > Hypoxylon > Hypoxylon sp. FL1284. Next base: position 3,182 of record JAJJXE010000031.1, on the reverse strand, counting down.
ATAATAAACCGGTAAAAAAAAAGGAGAAGGACAGGAAGTAAGCCATGCTTATATAGATAAGATCACTTATTTATTTATCTTTAAAAACAAAGATCTTGGAAAAAAAGGATAGTGTTACAATTTAATGGCTTATAAGCTAAAAAAAAGACCTAACATTAAATGTGGCCAATATAATTAAAAAGGCCAGTTGGATAAAGGGTTTATCCAATCAGGTAGTCAAGGTCACGTGACACCCCTTGCTACCCTCGCTATCTCCAAAGCGCAGGGCGCCGCTACCTTCGCTACTTTCAAAGCCAAAGGCGCCGCTACCTTAGGGCCTCCCGGCGCTAGGGCGTTTTATAAAAAATTACAGGATATATAAAAAGGATCATTTCCTTTAATATATTAATTCCTTAGCTACTAACTTAAGCTTATAGTTATTCTTTAAATATAAAAGAGTAATTTTTACAAACCAAACTTTTTAAACTTAACGCTATTGTTATTTTCAAACCAAAACCCCCTATTAACCCCTATACCAACACGGATCGTAACATATATTATAATAAATTTTAAATATATGTTAATAAAAAAAATTAACGTTCGTATTATAATTAATAAATTAATTAAATAATTATAAATAAGATTTTATTTTAAAATAATAATATTATATAATATTATTAAAACATATTATAAAAATTTATATTAAATTTTAAATTTATTATTATTTATTATTAATAATAAAAAATTATAATTTATTATAAGTTTTATAAATAAATCATTTTAAATTATAAATGTTAAATAAAAATATTTAACGATAAAATATCTATAAATTATAAATATAATAGAAATTATAAATAAAGATTATATTAATATTAAATATAATATAATCATTATTATTTTATAAAATTAAATATGGGTTTTTTATATTATTATTATATAATTTAAAAACGTAAATAAAAAATATAATAAAATTAATAATATATAAACGTTTAAATAAAATAAAAGTTTAAAATGTTATATTAATTATTTAAAAATAATGAAATTTAATAAATTTAATAATATTATATATGTAAAAATAAATAATAATTTATATAAATTAATATTATAAAATGATAAATTTTAATATATGTAATAAAATATATATTTAAAAAAATATATCAATAAATCAATTAAATAAGAAATGAAATTATTTTATAATATAAAATTATTATTAAATTATTAATATATAATATTATATTTTTATAATTGATATTTTAAAAAATAAAAGTTTTATTATATTTTTAATTAATAAATTATATAAATATTTAAAAATTTATTATTTAAATAAATTAAAAAAAAAAACTTTATAAAAAAATTATTAAAATAGAAAATAATAAAAAATAATAAATTAAAGAAATTATAATATAAATTATAATAAATATGTTAAAATTTAAATTTTAAATAATATATAATTCTTTATTTTATAATTAAAATCTCAGAAAATTAAAACCGTTATTAAAATTAAAATATTAATAATAATTAATAATACAAAATATAAAAATAATAAAAATAATTAAATTAATATAAAAAAATGTTCGGTTTTTTTTAATAAAAAAAGTAATGTGGTAATATAAATATTAAAAATAATTTAAAAAATTTATACGTTATTTAATTTTTTTTACTAAATAATAGTAATTAATTATATAAAAAATAATTTAAATAGAAACTTTAATTATATATAAGTTTTTATATTTATATTAATTTTATAACGTTATTATAAATTATAAATTTTAAACTTTTTTTTTAAATTTAAATTATTCAATATAATATATTTATTAATATAATAAAAGAAATTAAAAAAAATAACTTTAATATATTATATAAAAGTAATAATAAGTTTATGAATAAAAGAAATAAAAAATAAAACAAATATTGAAAATAATTTTAATATAAAATTTAATTATAACTTTAAATATATAATTATATATAAAATTTTATATTTATATTAATTTTATAACGTTATTAAAAATGTTTTATTTTTAACTTATTTTTTATATTAAAACTATTTAATATAATTTATATAAATAAAATTTAAATTTGTTATTTTATATATATTAATATAATAATAATTTAAATTGTTTTTTCAATTTTATAAGTTTATTTATATTAAATTTATTTTTTTATTATAAAAATATTTTCTTTAGAAAAATAATTTAATTTTCTATTTCATGAATTTTATAAATGGTTTTTATTTATATATTATTTTAAAATCATTTTAAAAAAATATTAAATTTTTTTATATTAAAAATAACATTCTATAATTATAATTTTATTTCATTTATAATATTATTTATATTTATATTAAATAATAAATCATTAAGTTTAATATTATTATATAAAATAATATATTTTATTAAAAGTTTTATAAATTTAAAATAATTTTAATTATTAAAATTATATATTTAATAAGATTTATTTTATTAAAATATATTATTATCGTTTAAATATATATGGTTTTATATAATATTAATTAAAGTTTTTATTTTTATAAATTTCTTAATTTATAATATTAATTTATTAAATATATAAAACATTATATTTAATTAAAATTATAAATATAAAAAAAAGGTTTTTAATAATTTTTAATCTATTAAAATTAATATATTTAAATTATAAATAGGTAAATAATATTTATAATAATATAATATAATTGAAATATATTATATAAAAGTAAAATAATATATAATAAAATATTTATTTTTTTTAAAAGTTTTATTAAATATATTATAATATATACGCTTTTTAAAATTATAAAAAATATATCGTATTTTATAAATTATATTATATTAAAAAGTGAAATTATAATTAAAATATATTTAATAACGTAATTATTTATTTAAAATAATTAAAAATGATAATTCTATTAAAAATTAACTAATTAAAATTTATTTCAATTATAAAATAAATAATTTATATATGTATATATATATATATATATTTTATATATATTTTATATATATTATTATTATTAAATTATAATAAAATATATGTTTTTATATTATAATATATATTATTTAACGATTATTTAATAATAAAATATATAATATTTAATATATAAAAAGTATAATATTTTATAAATCATATAAATTTAATGGTTATTAAATAAATATTTTAATAATATAGAAAAATTTTATTAGATATATTTTATATAAATTCATTTTACG
>JAJJXE010000030.1:0-15304 GCA_022432365.1 Hypoxylon sp. FL1284 | reverse complement strand
TCGGCATCGGGAGCGGCCGGGGCCGGCCCGGACGCTTGGGACGACGGCGCCATCTACCAGGACGCGACGGCGACAGCCGCGACTGACGACGAGGACGAAGATGACCGCAAGGCGCGGGACGCGCTGAGCGTCGTGCCCGACGCCAACCGCGGTATCCCCTCCGTCCCGCGCATCCCCGACCGCTACCACTACTACCACAAGCCCGGCGCGCCCAAGGGCCGCTACTACCGCGAGGATGCCACGGACGACGACCGTACCCCTCGCCGCCGGTACGAGAACGCCGGTGCGAGCGAGAGTGCGAAGCCTCGCGTCTACATGCACCCCAACGCACAGTTGTCGTACGTACAGCCGGACTCGGACGCGGAGAACAGGGGGCGTCCGTGGCAGTTTGGCGAGGCGTTGTAGAAGAAGAAACGAAGATAGGGGGGAAGTAGTATAGGCTATCAGGGCCAGAGAGGATGTTTGTTTGCTTGCTTTCCGGAGGAGGAAGTGACGGACTTTTTGTTAGAATTCAGTAGCTCTGCGGCTGGAAACATCGTTTTTTGTACGCCACGTATGACAACGACGACGATTCAACGACGGACGGACGAACGAACGAACGGGTTCGGGGAAATTTCTTCCTGCTTTCTTCTTCTCGGCGGCATCGCAGACACGGTTGTCTATTTTTGCTTTCTTCTCACGAGTACTTACGAGACCCATACCGGACGAACGAAAAGGAGAAACCTTTCTTGTTTTACGAATTTTACGAACGTCAACCCCCCCTTATTTCTGATTCGATTCTTGATTCCATCGGGGAGTTACGGCTGGCTCTTGACAGCAAGTACGAGTTTACACCTTTTTTCCGCTGTCGCCATCATCATCATCATCATCATCATCGCCACTAATCATATCGGTTCCGGTCATGACCTAGATATTATAAGGGGAGAGAGGTTGGATGTAGGAAGAACTGTCAAGACCGAAAGTGTACATACAACACAACACAGCACGTCACTGGTGGTGGAACGAAGTTACTTGAAACTTTTCCGTCTTCCGCTATACGGCCTTTGAGGGGAGAACTGTTTTGAACGGGGGGAACGTCGGTCGTCTTGTACATATAATACTCGATAGGGAGTTGTAGGAGTTTATGGCTAGGGAGGTTTTGATAATGGCATGGTACGATACGGTAATGGAACAGCATTTACGAGCTAGACAGCCTCGTTGTTACATTGCAAAAAAAAAAAAAAAGAAGTGCCTCAATTTCCGGGCCCTGGTGTAAACAACACCATGTCACGTCACGCCACGTGGGTGATAGACTCATCTTGACGTGTTGCCATCGTAAGCTTGTCGTGTCTCGTTTTCCTCATACCACATTCCGACATAGACCCTTTAAACAGGATCCATCCCGAACCGGCGTCTCCGGAGGCAGGTGAAAAATTCTTGATCTCAACATCTCATCTCCATCCGAATTCACGAAGCACCGAGGCCAACACCCGAACACGATATAGGAATTAAGCACATTTTTATTATAGCACGCGATCCTTGAACCCTCTAGGGAGGACTATCTTACTTGCTATGCAAATTTATTCTTTTTGCCAGACGCGCGCATCGAAACATCGAGCATCGTCTTCCTACCCGTTCGTCTCGGAGGACTCGAGGGAGAGAGAAAAGAAACCCTCCCCGTTTTACGCCCCCCTTTTCCCCAAGAAGGCACGCCTTGACCCCTGTGATAGTCCCATGAGTCTCTCAAGCATCCGTGACCTGTTGATTTGCCGCCCCCCGTCTTTCATGCCTCAGAGCCTGGCCCGTTTATCCGCCCTATGAACTCCCCAAGCATGCATACCAGAGTAAACCGAGGCGATTCTGTCGCGGAAAGATATTCGTCCCATACTGACAAGGAAAAGAAGAGGAGATGGAAAGAAAGAAAAAGACATGATTGCCGTCGAAATCATAAGAACCCCGCGGTTTCCTCTTGCTGGTATCATTGCCTTGAAAGCCCCATCTTTGCCCCCGAGTGTCGACGGGAAAAAAGGAAATAGATAAAACACAATAGTGTACAGCTGTATGATGGATTGAGTGGAAGGTGTTGTTGAACTGACGCGGTGTGCGCTCAGGTTTCCGTTTTAGTTGCTGGGGTCGACCGTCTTGGACGGCTTGTAGCCCGGTACCTCGTTGAACCATCCCTTGGCCTCGTCGTACTTGTACGCGTGGAATTCGATGCCGTACGGCTTGGGCTCAATGGCGTACAACATGCCTAGGGGCATGTCCAGATCCGCGATGTCGTCCCGCGTGAGGTCCATAAAGTACGCCATCAGGACCCGGCAAATGGACCGATGTCCGATCATGAGCACGTGGTCCTTGATCCGCTCCATCTCCCGCACCATGTCTCGGAGGCGGCTGATGACCTGAAGATAGCCCTCGCCGCCCACACCCGGGTAGACATAGTGGAGCTTGTCCGCCTTGCGGTGATTGTACTCCTCGATGTGGTCGCGAGCGATCTCTTCGTAGGTCAAGCCTTCAAACTTGCCAGCGTTCAGCTCGTTGAGCATTTCCCAGTTCTTGACGTCATAATCCTCGTCCGCCTCGAAATGTTGGGCGGTTTGTATGCTGCGCGTTAGCATCGACGTCCATACGCAGAAGTTCTTCTCCTCGAGTTCGCGATTCAGGTCGGGATAAGGCGGAGATCGATCACCAGGTAGGGGAGGGAATGATGACTGGGCAATCTTGTCCTTCTGCTCGACCAACCACTCCTTGCGCTTCTGAGTGATGAATCGGTACAGAGCAAGACTGTAGAGGTGCCCACGGTCAGTCATTTCCGAGTTGCCCCCGATCTTGCCAAGTTGGTTATCCACGGACTGGCCATGCCGGGTGAGCCAAATCTGCCGAGGGGAGAGGTTGAATGACGATAGATAATATGCAATGCCACTACTCAAGAACCCCCCCAATCCAAAGTGAGTCAGCTTCTTGCCAACATCCGTCATCTGCAGCTATTGTCAGCACACGGCGATTGCGACAGACGACTGGCTGGGTCTCTTACCTTGATGTACTGCATTTCGTGTTCCTCCTCGTAATCTCCCAGAGGGACATACGCGCTCTCGTACGCCTTCACCCGTTCCTTGAAATCTGCTAACGACTTGACGGGATCCTTGTCCTTGTAGTCGGGACCGGATAGCTTGAGGCGCATATTCGCTTCCAGGAGGTTGGGGTTTTTGCAGACACTCTCGATGTAGAGGATGCCCAGCTTCGGCTCTCTGGCTTTGACATGATCGAACAGTCTCTGTCGGCGCTCGATCGTGCTGTTGGTGGCATCAAGGATGCCGACTGAACCTCCGCCACTGATCAGGTAGTCTAGAAGCTCGTTGAGAGTGTCGATGGCAATCTCCTCTCTTATCTTGGATGCCTGTGAGTTATTGGGGTCGAAGAACTTGGCCGACTGATCCATGGGTTCAGAACCATCTTGCTCCGAGTCGGCTGGATTTTGCTGAACTGGAGAGTCAGGCGCAGGCGGCTGGGAGCCATTGATTAATATGGTGGCCGCCTGGCGGGGCATATCCATGGAGCTCTCTTTGCGATGCGAGGTGGGCGAAGAGATGGTGTGGACACGTCTTCGGTTACCAACATTGAATATTCTGGTGTTGTGCTGCTGCCAGGAGAGATATCGGCGGAGCTTCTTGGTGATGTAGGACTTGCCCCGGGCCGGAAGACCGACCATGATGATGACAAGCTTTGCAGCCACATCCCTGTCGGCGATTTTCCCATCGGGAGAGATGAGCGATCGAGTCATACCAGGGATGCTGAGGGTGGTAGCATGAGGTCGCACTCGAGGCGTTTGAGAACCCGAGTTCTGTCGCACAGGAGGTCTAACCCAACAAACAAGTTAGCATTGTTGAGAGCTGGATACGCATGCGCATGCGCCTGGGCATGCGCGCAGGCGAAAGGGGGGGGGGGGGGGGGTGGAGAGGGGTTAACGTACATTCGAGGCGAGCCCGGAGCAGTGGACGAGATGCTCTTTGTGTATGGAGAATCGTTAGACGCAGGTGCAGGAATGTCGCAGAAAGCAGCACTGGTAGGGTCGTTGTCCAGGAGCCGAAGCGCACTAGCCAGAGAGGAGGGATGCGCAGGATGCGCGGCTGGACCAAGACTAACATGAGGAACTGAGTTGAGGGTAGGTGGCCCAATGGCCTTGTTCAGTACTGCCTGTTGGCCTGCGGCGGCATCGTCCTCGTTGGGTTTTCCATTCACGGAGGGTGTTTGCGATGTTGGCGCGCCATTGCTGGGTCTGGAAGCCAGGGTGACGTCAAAGGAGGTGACGGGAGCATCAGAGTCGACGGCACAGGAATCTTCAGAAATACCTGAAGGTATACTTCGAGGGACGAGCGCGTCTGAAGCCGTATGCGAAGCACGTCGCTGGTTGTTCATCGCTGTTTTTGCAAGCGACGACTGTTGGCTCTGGGATTGTCTGCGGACTGGTTTGCGGGCTAGAAATGTTGATGCGCTTTGCTTAGTCGAGAAATAACCGATTATCGGGGCCGAACAAGAGACGGGGTCGTGCAGGTGCGTGCAGGTGAGTGCAGACGGGTGCAGGTGATGTCGATTTGCAGTGACAGGTGCGGGAGAAGGCTTGAGAGGTGTCACAGGGGTTGGAGAAACGGAGAAAAAGATGGTGTTGTCAGGTCTAATGTCTAGGTATAACGTCTAGGTGGTATATGGCTGTATATGCTGTAATGTATGGATCAAGATCGAAGAGGAGGGGAGGAAAAAATAAATAGCCTTCGAAGAAAAAGTAGCAAGATTGTTATCCGCACTTCGGATCTCCCACTTGGATACGTAATGAATGCAAGAAAGAGAAAGGCAGCGAAAAAAAAATTGGATATTTTAATGGATAGCGATGGAGAGCGATCAAGACTTACCAGAACTAATCGTAGGCGAATGCTGATGTGTCGCGGAGCAGCTGTACTCAGCCGGCGCGACAACCTCGAGAGGGCCAAGGCCCTTTACGTGCAGCCGAGGAGTCATAGCTAAGTCCCTGGCTGCTGTCAGTCTCAAGTCACGGACTTTTTTCAGGGTCCTAGCCTGAGGTCGCAGAACTGGCTGGCTTGGGGAATCGTACCTTCAGCGTAGCGTAGCCAGCAGCAAGGTTAAGGTTGTTCTAGCGGCCGCTAAAATGGCAGAGTGTGCGGGCTGCGGACAGTACTATGTACAGTACAGTACAGTACCGTCCCAGGCCAGCGAAAAGGGAGGGTAGGAATCTGCAGGTGAGGCAGGGTAGCACCAGCAGCAACCTCGACCGTACCGAGACCGGCGAATCGGATGAGGCTAGGCGACCAGGTGCAAGGCAAGTACTGGGAGCGTTGCAGTACCAAGTGCAGTAGCGGCAGGAGGGAGTGGTGCGGTAGCGCAATAGCGCAGTAGTGGCTCTGGGGGTTTGCGGGATGGAGAAGGAACAGCAGGAAAAAGGAATAATGTAATTGTGCAGTAGGCTGTCTTTTTAGCTGTCGCGACCCAGGAAGCTTCCGTGCCCAGACAGGAGCCCGTCCTGTCGGTTCTGGCTGTAAACGAGGCCTGACAACAATTGCCTGTCTGGTGGTATTTTCGGTCCAATAAACAAGATGTCTTTTGGTGAGTCGGTCGACGGATTGGCTTCACGTCATCTCAAGTGGCCTGACGTCGAACTGAGGTGGTGAGAAGGGTGAGAAGACAGTAGGCGAGTGCATAGACGTCTCTCGCTTGCGGATTTTAAAAAAAAAATAAAAATAAAAAAAAGGGGGGGGACAACGTGCTAATTTTCAACAAGGCCGAGGAGACTAAGGATCTATCTCGGAATGACCTCAGAGACGATCCAAGACGGGAAAACATACAAGTCGCGATCTGAATGGACGGATGAAAGGTTCTCGTTGCAAGTCACCAGTCTTGTCCCGTCTTGCCAGTCCGTCTTGTCTGTGATATCACCCTTCCTATCAGGGACCAGAGGTGTCGTCTGTGAGTGAGTGGGATCCGTTGGAATCGGTGGGCCAACAGCGTCCGGGTGAGGTGGGCGCAGGTGGGCGCTAGGTGGAGGCAGGGTGGATTGGGGGGTGGACTTTATGATGTAGGGGCCCCCAAGTCGCTTCTGCGGTTGCGGCGTATCGTAATGCTATGTGGTCAGTGCCCAGCTCTGGGCTCTGGGTGTAATTTCGTAGCCCGTAAGAGGTGAGGCGGCAGGAAGACGGTCGTGTTTATCAACTTGGACGACGGGCGCCCAATAGTCTGGTCCGACTCGCACCTTGGCACGCTCCCTCGATATGAAGCCAAGCCGTGCTGGCGAAAGGGGGCGAGAATAAAAGCGTCCGTGACAAATATAAAACCAGAGGCTGAGCGGCTTGGCCAGATCGACGAATTACTATTTTGCTTGGCGTTTTCTGTTTCTGTTTCTCTTGTTTCCTCGAATTTCAGCCAAGCCAGTTTCACCGACCAAGTCTTGAGACGTCTGATGCTGGGGGTCTTGGGGGCCTTGGTAATGCTTGGGCAAGGAGAGATAGGAAGAGGCGAGGCTAAACCGTATGTGACCTCGTCGAGTCTTGGAGTCTTAGATTATGGCGCTCTCGATCTCTTGGGGTCTCGGTGACTTGGTAGATAGAGAGAATACGCAGTAGGCTTAGCTGGGAGAGTGGCTGATTCTATAGACAGAGCCTCCTTGTGTTCTGACATGTGTGCTTCCCCCCTTTAGCACCCCCCTAGATCGAGCTTCCAGCTAGGTCATCTCGCCAACAAACATCGCATTCATAGCCCTCTCCCTACGGCCTGCTGTTGGCAAGGCACCTGCGTAGGCACTCATTACCGTCTCGAGCAATTGCACCCGCCTGCATCGCGTATCATTGGATCCGTGAGTCTTCCGACCGGAGAAGGGTCCAAAGCCCGCAGTCCATGTAAGTGCTACCGCAACTGATTCGCTGGCCTCTAATCCCCGCTGCCCAGGTAGTGCGTGTCTTGGAGGGCTGGGGAGGGGGCCGAGTGCCCTGCCAGCCTGCGTAGACGAAGACCTACGAGGGTCTGCGACGTAATTATCGCGCAACAAGAATTGCGCTGGCTGATCAATCTCCTAGGGGAATCCCAAGACAAGAGGATTTGAGGGGACGAGAACTAAATCGGCGTAGGCAGACACGAGGCCCGGCTCTTCTCGTGGTCGTCGAGGCCATCCAGTTAGCAGGATTTCCTCATCGGGCGCCGGATTTCTCTGTCCTAAGCCCCCCCTTGCCAACACTCATCAACGTAACTCCGAACTTGGCGATATCTCTCTATGGTGCTTATCCCAATTTCCATGGTAGTTTAGATTATATTGTCTCGGCGCCGAGATGGGCATTAGTGCGCGGCTTACGCAGTACTACTCGTATAGTACGCAGTGCGCAGTACGACGACGTAGGCTGTTTCGTTCCCTTACCTGCCTGCCTGCCTGCCTGCCTGCCTGCCTGCCTGCCTGCCTCTACGTATGTACGTGCCTTGCGTGTCTCTGCTGGTACCTACGTATGTAGTAGGTATGTGGCATGAGAGATTTACCGGAGATCCGTCTTGGCGATAGCTTCTTTTTTTGGACTCAGCAAATGTATGATATAAGACGGCTTGCTCTCTCGCCCAACCATTCCCCGGACGCTAGTGACCTCTACCCCGGCCTTTCCCCAAACAACGCAAAGGGTTAGAAAACCTCGCGATCTGAGATCAGCACAGCCGTTATCCAATGGTAGCCGAGCAGAGACGACGCCAGATTGGACAGGTTTCTGTTGAGCAGCATGACGGTTTGCTATGTGCCTACTTGAGGATGCAGTCATGTGAGGGCAATCGCGGCGAGCGTGGAAGACTCTGCTGTGTCTGTGTGCGATACATCGTCTCCCGCCAGTCCGCTCTCATTCTTTCTAATCACACGGTCGTCTCGGTCATGCCACATCGCCGTAATACCTACTCATACCCAAAACCAAGCTCAATGACCTATGACCTAGATACTGTAACCCAAGGCTGGAGAGAAGACTACGCTGACCTCATGTATGTCTGCCTGGTCCGCCTGCTGGGCTGGCGTTTCTGCGAGCTGCAACGCGGCCATCCTTCCAATATAGGCCCTTGAGCTATTAAGGGGGGTGTGAAGATACGTTGAAACAATTGCCTCAATGGTTATTTTGGTATTCCAAGCCCACGTGCTAGATTAGAAGCTCAACATTCGCGGGGGGGGGGGGGTTGAGTGAGATAATACCGTTGAGGGGAACTACGCGCAGACGCCCCTTTGGAATCGGTCCAACCACCACCGAGCTGTCTCGCAGTGGGGGGGACATTCGCTCAAGTTGTTGTAGCGAACCCCACGAAACCCCCCTTGCCTCGGTGATAGGAATTACCTGCGTCTAAGGTAAGCATGGGGCGAGCGGCGAGGTAAGCTAACGCCATGCGAACCGCGGACGTGACGAGTACAGGACCAGGCAGATAGATCTAGGGGTTGGGAGGGGGGATAAGGGGGGCCCAAGGAGATGAGACGGACAACAATGGTAGCAAATCGGTTGGACTTCCCAAGAGTTGAGGTTATCACCCACAGCCCACGGCCGTTGATATCTACTCCCTGGCTGTGCTTTGTACGTATGTGATCAAGTAGATCAGATATTTTAGGTACCTTGGGTAGGTAAGTAAGTATGTTGATATTCAATCTTCTTGCTTCTGCAGTTCTTGGCACAACCAGTTCCTGTTCAAGTCCGGTTGTTGTCGCCGATATATCCCCTCATTCTGAGTGACAGTAAGGGAAGATATCGAATTCATAATGGGCTGAGGTTGAGGTTACATGTCAATGTCAGCATGTCAGACGGCTTTAGCAGGTAGACTTTGACGTATCACTTTCGGCGCACCTTTGCCGACAGCTGTCTTGACAGCTTGATAGCTTAATAGCTCGACGGTGACACTGCGGACAAGACCTTGAGGCTCTAGGGTCGTATTCCCGCAGTGGCGAGGCATCTATACCCAAAGTTGATTTTATATGGCATAAGATCACATGTATCGACTCCAAGTCTCCAAGCTGCCTCCATGCAGCCATGTGTCGGATATCAAGTACCTACATAGGTAAGTATATGCATACCTCATTCTCACTCGCAGCCGGGTTCAAACGTACGCACCCATCGTTGATAGTTCCAGATAGCTATCACTGCTAGGTAGCCACCCGGACAGCCACCCAGCCACCTAGCTAAGGAGTATTGTTTGTCCACGATCCTGAAGATAGGTGGCCCGGGCTTCGGAGGCCGAAGCCCAGATGCCGGAGCCGTGTAACACGACAGAGAAGCCACGACTTTACAACGCGGTAAATACCAGGTGATAATATAGTGTATAATGTGGGAGGCGTGGGAAGACCATGACAGGTAAAGTGGCAGACAGGTTTACTCTACGAGGCAGGTAGGCTTTGGGTAGATTCTTGATACCCACCTCAGACTTCGTCCCTACCTCAGGTACGTGAGTGAATATTTGTTGCTTCCTCAGCAGCTACATGTACTCAATTATTTGCCTAGGCACCTAGGTATGTAGCAGCAAAACGTAGTGGTTGCATTATATAACTTACAGCCTCGGTGTAGAAATAGCGATGGAATGGCAAGGCAGAGGCAGGAAGAAGCAGATGGCTGCCAGCGGGCCGTTGAAGATGATGGCAGTGGCAGGTCAAAGGCAGATAAGCAGATATGTACGTAGCGGGTAGGACCCCAGGACCCCTAGAATGCACTCCCGGCATGTCAACCTGGAAGGTTACCTTGGGTAAAGTTGGGGTCTTATCGCGTTATCGCGTTATCGCGTTATCGATATTCCCCGCTGTGGAGTAGCTCTGCCGGTACCTGCGCAACTGGCCAGCTGCGACTGCGGTCAAGGAAACAACTTTGCCGTGAATCAGCTTTCTCCAAATTGTAAAGGTTCGTGAACCTCAGCTCCTTCGCAAACTTTCCGCCTTCTAGCCGCGCAATCGCAAGCTTCCCTCGTATGCTCTCTCTCATCCTATCCAACACCTAGCCCGTCCCAATAGAAATTACGACGACTTCTACTTCCCGGCGCACTATCCGACAGGAACAAGAACGCGACCTTAACCTTCCTCGGCCTCGAACCAAGTCTACCTCGTCTACCTCGTCTAAGAACAACGCCTATTTCCTCTCAGCTTTTCCATGTCTCTCAAAGCTCCCAGGAAGAAAAACATGCGTGTGCTCTCGACCCTGACACCCGATTTGGATCAACTCTCTCGTTTCGCCTAAACTACGCCGGCTTTCAGGCTCTTGGATCTCCATCTCAACTTTCTGTCGCTCTGGTTACATCGTCCCATCGACAATCGCCTTTCTAATACTTGTCCCTACACGGCCTATTTCTTGCGTCAGACACGGCCTACAATCCCAACATCACCGCGTCTTCCTAATCTAATTGTCTCGCTCCGCGATCTTCTTCCCCTCACCGCGCCGCTCCCTGGAGACGCTGTCAAACTTGACACTATTTTCTAGTCTCCGCTATGGGCGATTCCATGAAGCAAGCTGTCGAGGAGCTCGACCCCATCGCTCGACATCTCGTCCCACCCAACATTAAGTTAGGAACCCTGGTACCTCTCAAGACTAATCTTGAACTGCGAGACAACCTATCGCTTGGCTTTGCCTACATCACTCGCGCACCCAACAAGCTCACCAACAGCATTGTTGAGTAAGTCATACTGCTACCTTTAGACCCACACACTATAGACCGTACACGCCCCATACACATACCACAAACTGACTCCTGTCATTATAGGATTGCGCGTGCCTTTACCAGTGATGATACGGCTAAGAACCTTCCCCACCTCCGTCGGTTGTGTCAAGCCTGGTGACTTACCGCTTCACCTCAAGACACAGTTCATGAACGAAGGAAACGGACGGCAGGTACACTTCGGCAAATCCAACTGGCTCTATATCCTGATGGGCCCCAAAGACGATATTCCGTACGAGGAACTCGTTAGGACGACTCTCCAACATTGATGGCATTAGGGATGACATCTTTGTGGGCGTGGATACCCGTTCCTCTACTGGCTCCCACGTCCCAGATGCTGGCCAGCGTGTGGTCGGCCCCAGTTCTGGCAGACATCTACCGAAGAACAATCCTCTCGGACCCCACCCAAGCACCATCACTCGGTTCGAGAACTACGTCGCCAAAGACGCTTCTATATGGAGAGCCTAGCGCACCAGATCGCAGACAAGTCTCACAAGGCGGGCTTAGGCGAGCCTGTTGGTGCTGTCATCATCAAGCGCACCATTCCTGGAAAGAGCGGTGGTGCCAAGACCGTCGTAAAGCCGAACGCGGTCGAGTCGGACTCTGCCAGTGACTGCGTCAGAACGGACCCCAATGACTGCAACCTCGACGTCCAGAGCACTGGCGGGGATATGGAATCCATGCCCAGCGCCGAAGCCGAGTATTACGGTGACGTCAAGCAATCAGACGTCGATGCCTCCAACGCAGAGGCCCAGGGTGAGGACGCAGCCAAGCAGGACATTCCGACGAAGGAGTCAACTGAGATTGTCGCTATTGCGGGTGATGCTCGTTGGCACCAGCAGGTTAAGTGCGAGGGAAGCAACGGAAATCCCTTGGCCCATGCCGCACTCCGAGCCATCAGTATGGTGGCGCAGAAGCTGGTGAGAGCCGAAAATCGACCGAAGTCGGAACCGCAGATTATGGAATTCGAAAGCTTCCAGGACAAGCCTCTCCTCAGCGAAGAGCAGCTTGTGTATGGCACCGACCACCCTTCTCCGGACGGGTATCTGTGCCATGAGCTTGAGCTATACATGACTCACGAGCCATGTATCATGTGTGCCATGGCCATCCTGCACTCTCGAATGGGCAGGATCGTCTTCCAGCATCGCATGCCCCTGACGGGCGGCATGTGCGCCGAGGATCGAGGTTACGACGCATGCAAGGCTTCTGGCGCCTGCGACCACGATGGCAACCACGGCGGAGGCCAAGGCCTCGGACTCTTCTACCGCAAGGAGTTGAACTGGAGCATGCTGGGATGGGAGTGGGAGGCGAGCGAGCCCGAGGACATGATGGTGGACCATCACCTACACGCGTGAGCATTGTACGGCAACGGCGGCGAACAAACAAATCGTTTGGTTTCGAGGCAAGCTGTGGAATTAGGTAATCCCCTTGTCAGCATTGGCGTTACTGGAGAAGGGCGTGACAACAAAGGAAAGCATTTGCATTAGAAGCATCAAGAGCATCAAGAGCACCGAGAGCATCGAGAGCATCAAGAAGACTACGAGAGAACCGACGACACCGATATTTTTCCCCGTCACGAGCAGACCTAATCACGACAACACCGAGAAGGGAGGAGGCGATATACAGACGATATTCCCCTTTACCACCGTATCCTATGCCGTTTCGGCGGCCCTTGACTACTGGGTTAGCAGGTTCACAGGCGACCTCACGGGCAACGCCCTGCTCATGACGAGTAATCTCACAACGAGCAAAGGCGGTTACCTATTCGTTGTACATTTCTTGGACCTAGGCTTCAGGCTTAGGGCCCCTATTGTAGCATAGCATACCTGTACGATCCAAGAGACTATTGCGATGCTTTAGCTTTAAGAGTGTGTCATCGTCTCAGGTGATGCCCGTGATGTTGATCTATCGTTACTACCAGCACTTTCGGATGAAATGTTGAGGTGAGGACCTTGTCTGACTTGTCCCATCTAAACTGTACGTAGATGTATGTATCTGTATCCTCATGAATAATGCACATGCACGTATCCAATCACTCGCATAATTCCGATAAGGCCTGGTGTGGAGCCGGTCTCGGGTCTTGGGACTTGGGACTGGAAACTTGGCAGGGAGCTCGTTGTCGATAAGGCCGGACGGTTACAGAAGGCATCGAAATACCTGAATATAGCACTATATGTCGGCATGTAACCCCTGTAGCCATGCCTGTAGCCATGCCTGTAGCAATTTGCATGGTGTGGGTGTGGCAGTGTGGCAGCTTTTCTGCTGTTTCGACTGCCAACCCCCCCCCCCCCCCCCCCCCCCCCCCCCCCCCCCCCCCCACCCCCCACCCCCCCCCCCCCCCCCCCCCCCCCCCCCCCCCCCCCCCCCCCCCCCCCCCCCCCCCCCCCCCCCCCCCCCCCCCCCCCCCCCCCCCCCCCCCCCCCCCCCCCCCCCCCCCCCCCCCCCCCCCCCCCCCCCCCCCCCCCCCCCCCCCCCCCCCCCCCCCCCCCCCCCCCCCCCCCCCCCCCCCCCCCCCCCCCCCCCCCCCCCCCCCCCCCCCCCCCCCCCCCCCCCCCCCCCCCCCCCCCCCCCCCCCCCCCCCCCCCTCTCTCCTCTTGTTTCTTCCCCCCCAGTCTCTATTTGTTCACGTCGCATAAAAAATAAAAGAAAAGAGGGAATAGACCTTGACGGGAACGGAAAGCCACCTTTGACCCGAAGATGAGGTATCAGTAGTCGGCCTTGAATGAAAAATGACACTCCTTTGACTTGCCCGACACCGCTTTTCAAGCACCTTTGCATCCTCAGCATCGCCCAGCACTATTTTCAGTGACAAAGCCGTGTGTCTGAGACAAGTACCACGCCATCTTCTGTGGCCGACTTCTCGCAGGCTGCTATGGACAAGTGATATCTCGTTCGGCACCCAAGAGCTACTTATTCCCACTCATCATGCCGGTCAATAGTACGAGGAAAGGCCCGGCCAACCCAGCCCCGGCCAAGGCGAGCAGGAAACGCAAGATGGACCCGAATGCCCAGAAGTACTACGCCGTCAGGGCTGGTGTCCGCCCGGGCATTTATCTAACGTGGCCGGAATGTCAGAAGCAGATCGCAGGCTTCAGAGGAGCTTCGTGTACGCCGAGCTGAACTATCCGCAGCGTCCCGACCCGAGCTAACAATGCCTTACTCTGCAGACAAGTCCTTCCTCAGCCGAGAAGATGCCGAGGCGTACGTCGCCGGCAAGAAGACGTCATCCACGACCCCGGGCGAAGAGAGATACTATGCCGTAGCTGTCGGTAGGGAGCCGGGGGTCTATACCGACTGGGACACGGCGTCGCTCGCGATCAAGGGGTGGAAAGGCCCAAAGTACAAGAGATTCGATACGCGTGAGGATGCCGAGAACTACATTCGAGCCCACGGAGACGCGGCCGCTCAGGCAACGCTAGGAGAAGACGCGGATGAGCCTCCCGCGAAGAAGAGCAAGAAGACTACGACGGTCGAAATCCCGGACGCGCCGGACGTCCTACATGTCTACACGGACGGTAGCAGCCTTGCGAACGGCCGTGCCGGTGCCGTTGCCGGGGTCGGCGTTTGGTTTGGGGAAGGCGATAAAAGGTTGGTGCGAGGTTCTTCCTCAGTCAAAGGACGGCATGCTAATGCAGTCTTGCGCAGAAATGTTTCGGAGCGTCTGCAGGGTGAGCCCCAGACAAATCAGCGGGCCGAGCTGACGGCAGTCCTCCGCGCCCTCGAGAGGGTGCCGCTCGACCAGAAGATACGCATCTTCTCGGACAGCAAGTACGCCATCAGCTGTGTGGACGAGTGGTACGTAAACTGGCAGAAGAACGACTGGATGACGTCGACGGGGCCTGTGAAGAACAGAGATATCATCGAGGCCATCCTGGAAAAGATCGAGGAACGGATCGAGGCGGGCGGGACGAGACCGCTGTGGCGGTGGGTGAAGGGCCACTCGGATACGATTGGGAACATAGCGGCAGACGATCTCGCCGTTAAAGGCGCGAGACGACGGGCGTGAATACGGCAGCTTCAAACATGATTCGCATACGGGAGCATGGCGTGCCAGACTTGGGCGACGGGCTGCGCTTTGATAGGTTTTACGACTTGCTAGGTAGCGCTGAATGATACCATCTCAGGGGCTGCAAACTGCCTCCCTCCCCTTTCTATTTGATTCTTCTGGTTGCATATATACTGGCTTCCGTGTGTGACCTCGACACCAGCGGCGGCATCGGCGTGGCGTCGTACGAGCTGCTAAGCACGGGCTGTTTGCTACCTGGGCGGCACCGAGCTCGGTTGGCAGGCTTCCTCCAGCATCCACGACCTACGATGATACTCTATCACTACATTAGCTGCCACCCCTTTTCTATGAAAATGCTCATATACGCGAAGTAGGTGATTCGGGATTCGGCCGTAGCATTCAGAGTGCTTCCGTTCTAATGCGACTGCGATGCAGGAGACGGATAGATGTGAAATGCAGAGAATGTATGATATTATCACAGCATCTGAGCTTTGCTTTGGTTGGCTGTGTAACAAGACACGAATAATCTTACGATGTCGGTGCCAAGCAGGCCAAGCCCAGATAGCAGCATAGCTCACCGCGTCTAGGTAGCCTGGTAGCTCGCCCGCGTTTAGTCGG